>ML778054.1:690831-707998 GCA_009831015.1 Picea engelmannii | reverse complement strand
TTTCATTCTTCTTTTCTTTTCCAACTCTGAGAAATCTGACTCTCTTTTGTTTTCCATAAACACAATTCTCACAGAAGTCCAAATCAATTTGTTTAAGATCTGGAAACAAATTTATTTTGTGAAGGATCTGCATACCCTTCTCAATCATGTGTCCCAGCCTATGATGCCATAGTGTTGTATCCACTCCTGTAGAAGCTAAAGATATAGAAGAGTCAGTATTACCAGTACATAAATACAATGTACCTACCTTCTCTCGTTTCGCTATCACCAATCATCCTTTGATGACCTTCTACGTCTTATCTGTAAATATGGATATACAACCTTCACTTGCCAACTGCCCTATTGAAATCAGATTTTTCCTTAAATCTGGAATATGTCTTACCTCTTTCAACAACCATTGGTTTCCATTTCGTTGCGTTATTTTTACCTTTCCCATTCCAACAATTTTTCATGGTGCATCATCACCCAAATGAACCTGTCCAAAATCACCTTGAACATAATCTAGAAAATGTTTCCTATGGGGTGTGGCATGAAGCTCCTGGATCTACTACCCAAGACTCAGAAATATTATCTACAGAAAGAATCAAAGCATCTTGTAACACATCACCTGTTACATTTGCTTCCTAATTTCTCTCCTGCTGCCCATCTCTTTGTTTCTTTGGAGCTCTGTAGTCTTTCTTCAGATGTCCTTTCTTCCCACAATTCCAACACTCTATCTTGCCAAGTCTGGATTTGGATCTTCCCTTCCTAGAATTTCCATGGTTTCCTGAGCCCTTTCCTCTATCCTTTTGTCTTCCTCCGTTCTCCATGTTCAACGCATTTCCTGATGTCCCACCTGTGCTTTTCTGTCTCATTTTCTCACTAAGGATAACACCAACAACATCATCAAATTTTAAATTATTTGAACCAGAGACAGATTTAATTAGCCATGACCAAGCCATTCTAGCTTTCTGGCAATGAGCACAAGATTAGAAGATCCCTAACCTCATCATCAAAGTCCACTTTTACAGAACTTAGTTGATTAGTAACCGTATTAAATTCATTTAAATGATCTGCAACAGACCCACCTTCTGACATCTTCATATTAAATAATCTCTTCATTAGAAATACCTTATTCAACGCCGAGGGTTTTTCATACAATTTGGCCAATGCATCCATCAAACCCTTCGTTGTCTTTTCTTTCGAAATATTGAAAGCCACCGACGCTGCTAGGCTCAGCCGTATCGTTCCTAGAGCCTTTCTGTCAAGAATATCCCATTCTTCATCCTTCATGGTCGTTGGCTTCTTTGCTACTCTGCTCAATGGTAGGAATAGATCCTTCTGATATAAATAGTCTTCCATCTACATCTTCCATAACTGGTAGTTTTGGTCGTTAAATTTCTCGACCCTAAACTTTCCATCTTCCGACATTGCTCCCACTTGAACCAGGAACCCTCTTTTCCTGTGAGTTACCTTACGCTCTGATACCAGTTGTTAGAAAAATAGGACCATGGAGCAATAAAAAAAAACAAATGCAGAAACAAAACACAGAAGACACACAATACAAGAGAGACATAGATTTATGTGGTTCACCCAATGTGGTCTACGTCCACCAGAGAAATTGCCAGGTCCTTCCTTTATTATTATCCAACAAATGAAGGGATAGAACCTACAACAAAACCCATTGTAACTTCCTCTTCTTTCTCTCACAGTCTCCTCTCTCAGAATACAATATTCACCATCATCCATAGCCGCAATACATTTCCCTCATAAAAGAGGGTTGCCTTCTAGGGAAAAAAACCCTAACATAATCTCTACCGTTAGATCTGTGACCTTATAATGAACGGTCTATATTTACAATGAAATTACAATATACTTTTACAAGGCAATTTTTTCTCTGGGGGCCCTCTTGCCCCCAAACCCCCCATCCAGGGGGATAGCCCCCTCGGACCTCGCAGAGGGGCTACCCCCCCTCTGCACTCCCCTGCATGGAAGAGTGTACATACTTCTGGGGTGTAAATACTTCATGAGGTATAAACACAGCTAAAAACAAGGACCTCTAAATCAAGAAGATAATCAGGCTCCACACCCAACATGAAGGTCTATGACAATAGATTAATTTAGCATGTAATTCCCATCAAGAACGATTAGAAACCTTTCAAGAAAAAGTTTTGATGAATCAACCCTTTGTTGTTGCCATTGATTGAAAAGGAGGTAAGGAAATTGTTTGATGCCAAGATTATTGTGTCCTAAAGATTTTCCAAGTGAGTGGCTAACCTTGTTCCTGTCAAAAAGAAAAGTGGCGAAATAAGATTGTGTGTGGACTTTCAAAATCTAAAAAAGG
Organism: Picea engelmannii; assembly: GCA_009831015.1. Taxonomy (NCBI): domain Eukaryota; kingdom Viridiplantae; phylum Streptophyta; class Pinopsida; order Pinales; family Pinaceae; genus Picea; species Picea engelmannii. The sequence continues at coordinate 705,675 of ML778054.1, read as the reverse complement.
TGTCTCTCAAAGACAACTGTCCACTTCCTAAGATGGATTACATCCTGTATAAGGTGGTTGGATCTTAGAAAATGTCGATGCTTGATGGTTTTTCTAGATACAACTAGATCATGGTACACCTAGATGATCAGGAGAAGATATCCTTTACAACACCTTGGGGTAATTTTATGTATGCAAAATTTCCTTTTGGGCTTATGAATGCTAGAGTGACATTCCAAAGGGCCATGGACATGGTCATTTCTAATGAGAAAGATAAGTTTATCACGATTTACTTGGATGATATCACTGTGTTTTCAGATTTGGATGATTAACATCTCGAACATCTAAGGAAGTTTTTCCAGAAATGCAAAAAGTTTGGCATCTCGTTAAATCCAAAAAAAATCAAAATTTGGGATGCAAGAAGGAAAATTTCTTGGACACATCATTTCAAAGGAAGGAATAAATATATACTCCAGCAGAGTGGAAGGAATTTAGAATATCAACAATCCCAGGAGAAGGAAAGAGGTGCATTTTTTCCTAAGAAAGGTAAATTTTTTGAGAAGGTTCATTCCCAACTTGGCTGAGATTATAAAGCACATCAAAATGTGCTTAGGAAAGTTAATTAAACAAAATGGCTCATGAAGCTAGGAAGTTGTTAGAAGATATTAAGGTGCCTCTAACCAAAGCTCCAGTGTTAGCCATCCCATATTTTGCAAAGGACTTTATCTTATTTTCCTTTGCCTCAGAACACACCATTGTTGGCATTTTGTTACAAAAGGATGAGAAGAAATTTCAAAATCCCATAGATTATTTCAACAGGACATTGAGAGACTCCCCACTAAGGTATGAAATCATGGAAAAATAAGCATATTCCTTGGTTAAGTCCCTAAAGGAATTCATAACTTATATATTGCATTCCCATGTCATTGATTATGTGCCTGGGAATTATGTAAAGGATATCTTGACTCAATCTGATCCTGAATGAAGAATGAGCGTATCGCAGTAATGTTGGAGTATGACCTCCAAATCAAGCCTAAAAAGCTGATTAAGGGTCGAGGGCTTGCAAAATTAATGGCGCGGAAAAATTGTGATGTGTTGGGAATCAATTTTATTGTTGATCTATCAGAAAATCCACAAGAAGAAATGGTCCCGCAGGTATCTCAGAAGTTCATTGATTCTCCTTGGTATGCTGACATTTTTTACATGTTAATAAATTTGCAAGATCCTCCAGGATTGATAAAAAATAAAGCTATATTTTTGAAGTTAAAATCCGTTAGTTTTTGCATTCTGGAAAATTCTCTATATTGCAAGGATCAAGGTGGGATATTACTAAAGTATTTATTAGAGGAAGACATGAAAAGGGCTATTAAGGAGTTTCACAAAGGAAACTATGGGGGACATCAATTTTGGAAGACCACTGTGCACAAACTCTTGAGGGTGGGGTCCTATTGGCCTAGTATTTTTTTGGATGTATACAAGGAAGTTTCCAACTACCATGAATGCCAAAACTTCGAAGGGAAAATAAAGTTGCAACCCATGCCTTTAAAACCTATCTATGTTGAAGCACTGTTTATGCAATGGGGTCTGGACTTTATAGGAGAAATTCATCCTCCATCTTCATCTCAGCATAGGTGGATACTAATGACCACAGACTACTTCACCAAATGGATCGAAGCATTCCCCACAAGGAAATCTATTGACACCATGATCATTCAGGTTTTAGAGAGTAATATCTGGTATAGATTCGGTTGTCCATTCAATATCATCACTGAAAATGAAGAGACATTCAAGTCTAAGAAGATGGAGAAATTTTGCAACGATTATAACATAAATCTAGTACATTCCACAGCTTATTACCCACAGGGTAATGGACTGGAAGAGTGATCTAACAAAAGTTTGACCAAGATTATTAAGAAGCTTATAGAGGAAAAAAAGAAACCTTGGCACAAAAATATTATCTATGTGTTATGGGATGAAAGACTCACCACTAAAAATTCCATCTCCACATCACCTTTTCGAATTGTATATGATGCAGAGGCAGATTTTCCCACCTCATTGGGATTACCAGTGAGGAGATTGTTGCAATAGAATGAAGCTGAACCAAACAACGCTCAAAGGAGAATAAACCAATTGGTTCATGCACAACAAATGAGAGAACATGTCTTCAACAAGTCACAGCTTCACCAAGACAGAATGAAAAGAATTTTCGACATACACACCAAAGAGGAATATTTCAAGGTGAATGATTTGGTACTGGAGTGGTATGTGAGAAATGAATACAAACAGAGGGATGGCAAGTTTGATCATCTTTGGATGGGGCCATTCAGGATTTTCGTCTATCACGGGAACAATGCCTATTTTCTATAAGATCTTAATGGAGAGCTCACTGGTGGGGGGTTTGTGAATGGCAGGGTCCTCAATCATTATCTGGTTTAGAAATTTTTTTCATCCTTTCATGTCATTGTAAATAACTATTTTTATTTTCAAAGAAATCATTTTGAGTTAGCAGTCAACAAAAAATTGAAGCTCGAAGTGAAGTCCCTAAGTTTATGCTGAGTTTGTCCATAGTTGTGTCAAGGAGATCTCAGATGAGTTATTTTCATCATTTTAGAGTCTGTAAGTCAAATAAAACCCAATGGTCAGGAGCTTGATCTGTTGTTATTTTCCACCTCACCAGGAGGATAACATCCCCATTGGAGCCAATTGTTAGCACTGTAATTTTTAAGTTAGAGTTAGTCCTAGATGAGTCGTAGTTCGTGTGTCAAAGCGTGTGAGGTCAGGAACCAAATAATGAATGGGTCAAAATCAACAAGTAACGGGTATGGCCCTTTGACTCAGGAAAGGGCGTAATCATTATTCATTTGAGACTTGTAAAGGTCCCTTTCCCAAAAGATTGAGTCCTGTCAGAGAAGGGGAATTTATGTGCCAAAAATTGAGGCAAGTTATTGGGATAAAGTTCACGTCGATAGATATAACGAACATCATTTCCTAATTATGAAGTCATAAAGGAAAAAAATCATGACACTCCTATCATGTATACTCTGTCGCTATTATCATTTGTAATTTTCACACTCCAAAGTGTATCCGTCGCATGAGTTTGTTATGAAAATCTTCAACCTGCTTGCAAAATTATCATTGCCATGGATTTATCATCATTTTCCATGATTCGATTCCTTACCCATTCAAGTGTAAATACTGGTCACCTTGCTTGCCTCTCCTTTAATTTATGGATTTGTGCATTATCTATGGTTTTTTTTGCAAGCCTGGAGACCTTTGCTATGTGAAAGATGATTTCCATCATTCGTATTGTATGTCTGTTGATTCAAGTTGTTGCGTCTCCTTCATCATTTTCAGTTATTGTTTAAAGTCTATTAGAGTTCACTGCAAAGTAGCTTGTTGGATGATATTTATTCTCACAATCAACCTTTCTTCTTTGGAGTTTCCTCCTGTCGCATTGAATTTCTCACTGCACCTAAAGTCTCTGTCTCACAACAAGTCTCGTAGTACTTTGTTGCTACGCTGAAATTCTTCGTCGTGATTTCCTATCGTGAAAAGCCTCGCGTCATTATTTTCCACCACGTAGAGTTCCCCACTGCACCAAAATTTTCCATCACGCCTTACTGCCATACTGTGGACTCCTGGGGTTGATGTTGCTTTTTTGTGAAAATTTATGTGACTACCTTTCTGACAATCTTTGTGAAGCCCATCATTCTTAGTTGGTGCACAGAGAGGGTGTTACTATTCATTACCATGCACATGAGAAAAATATATACTGGCATCATGGAAACGTCCCAAAGAATAAGAAAGAAGGTGAGAAGTGGTTGGGCCATGAGGTCTGAGCCTCAAGACTTGGAAATAATAAATGGAGATCCGTAAATTAGGGCATGTTTTGAATAGGTTGGATGTCTGTGTTTTTGAAAAAATATCAAAGGCTACAATGCGAAGATGGCTGAGAATTTCTCCCACAATTTTACTAGATTCTGCATGACCATTGCAGGAATCACCTTCTGAGTGACAGAGAAAACTCAGTTAGCTGTGACGGAGATCCCTCCACGCGGTGAAAAATGGTTTAAAGGAATGCCTTTAGACATTTTCTGCTATGAATACTTTATCAATCCCAGATACCTAAATGGGAATATGTAGATGAAGTTCTAATCCAGTACCCCCAGGAGCCTTTCCAAAAGCTCCTAAAGGTGATCAAAAGATATTTCACTTGTGATGGAAGGGTTGACAGAGTGTACCCATATCACATCAGGCTACTGATGCACTTTAGGGGGAAAAAACATTTGAATCTATTGTTCTTCTTGCATAGAAGCTTGGAAAATATGGCAGACAACATCAAGGCCCTGGTTGACAAATCAGGGAACAATTTATCCCATTTGTCGTTAATCAAGTTGTTGGTGGTCGAAGAATTGAGACGTTTGAAAAAATCATGGGATTCATTTATAATTTGAACCGACATCGCCAGGGACACCAAGGGAGACATTCCTCTATCTGCGAGGGAAAAAAAATTCCACATCACAGGAGGAATAAGGGAAGATTTCATGGGAAAGGGAAAGGTCACATAAGATTCATCATCCCACTAGCCAACACCCCGAAAAAGAGGCAAGCGAAGGTTGATTAAGAAGCCCCAAGAGATAAAATCTTCTAGTGAACTATGTGTCATTCGACTAGAGCCTATTGAAGGTCAAAGCATGAGAAATGGTGAAATGTGGAGGAAGTCAAGTGATGAAAACGTGAATGATCAGTAGTCGTCACAGAAGCTGAAGCAAGTGCAACTTGTTATCGTCGAATTGTATCAAGAAAATAGAGAATTAAGAAGATAGATGGAAGAAAGGACTATTGAAGCGCCAATGTCGTAGAGTCAAGAAGGGAATGCGAATTGGCTAAAAAGACAGCTCAGAGAGGCACAAGACATAATTATCTCTTTGCGGGAGGAACAAATAGTGTCAGAAAAATAATCACAGATCATTTTAAGGAATGTAGATCAACCACGAATAACACCCATATGACTCTCACCAGTGCTCAAGAAAAACTGAAAGGAAATGCGCTCTTGTGGAAACAGGTGAAGAATCTAAACAAATGGAACTAGTCTCTTCGAAAAACAATCAGATTTTTAAGGTTGCAAATGACGCCAGAGGCATGAGTGAGAAAACCCCATTTTTTCTTTTTTGATCGTGGCATGGAATTTTTCTCCCCACATATCATGTTTCCTACCAGTAAAAATAAGTTTGGCATGGCACCCGTATAGTGAATATTCATCATGCGGATGTTGTAAACTTACCTATTGAGGAGGGAAGGTGTAAGTGAAAATCATGCTAGTTTTGGAAGAGTTGCATGGCCTCCCACCCATTGTTTCCACCTGGGGTTTCACTAGTGACCGCAAATGAACATCCTCTACACCAAATCTCCACGTGCATGCTGCAGCCAGTGATCGTGCAACAACAACCAGAGCCATTATACAAATGTGATAGAGTTTCCAACAGTGCGCTCGATCACTCAGGCACCCGTTGAAAGAAAACGTCGATTTATCACAACCTCGTGACCGAATCTTACTCATGACCGAATCTCACTCATGATCAAATGATTGAAACAAATGCATGGGTTATGTTATGATTGGGTGAAGTAGGGTTTCTATTTTTAGTAAACTCAATAGAAAAAGTTGTTTGGGGGAGGGGAGTAACTGAATCCAATTTTCTAGGGGAAGGTAGTTCAAGGCATAGCAGCCCGAGAGGGCATTAGTTTTCTATATATTGTACCTTTTAAATGTAACAATAGTACATATTGTAAAAATTCTGACGTTCTATTTGCGGCGTTATGGACAAAATTTTCCATATTGTCACAAAATAGAGGAAATTAAAAAAAAAAAAATCATCTTGCCTGATAATGTCGGTCTTGCCACGTTGACATCTCTCTTTCCACGTTGTCATCTCTCTTTCCACATTTTCCACCTAGTTGTCTCTCTTGCCACTTTTAGGACATAAACGTCTCTCTTGACACATTTGTGAAGATTGCTGTCGCAATTGCGACGTTGTGGAAACTAGGTTTTCCCCCTCCAACGGTCACCTTAGTATGTTGACCAAGTCAAAATACTAATGATCACTTAGGTTTATATAACGTCAGAATTGCGATGTGATAAAATCTATAAATATGTTTCATTTGATGGATGTTGCAACAAGTTTTCTATAATAACGACGCTTCAAAAAGGGTTTGCGGGTCTTCTCGACAAACAAAAAACAGGTAGTTGTTTCAGTATAACTTTGTGGGGAGGAATGTCAGACAACATTAGAGTTGGGAAAAGAATTAAAGAGGGTCAAAAGGATGACGGTAAATGTTATTGAGTGAGTCTATCCACCTCCGATTCCTTCTCCCTCAGAGTCCCGTAATACATCTCGCCAATCCCCAACAGGTAGTCCCTGTCTGTCAACAACTGTTGGTAGTCGACCCTCATCATAGACACACTCTCTCTAAGAGTATGACAGTCATCCATGGAAAATCCCCCATCTTAACTACCATGTGCCAATGATGCCCTCCATCAGTAATCTGCCACCAATGCATGTGTCATCAATCATAAATATAGAAATGGACATACCTCCACCAGATGCATGATGAATAACACAAGTGATAACTCAAATATCTTAGATCTGATATTATTCATAAATAATAAGAGCCTAATCCAATGGATATGTAGATCTTGTACAATATAGATAATAGATTATAACAAAATGAAGATAAGCCTCAACCAGATGATGGAGAGAAGCTACAAGCCTCCAAAGGCCACCTGGATACAATGCATGAATAACAAGATGATATCTGGGTCGTATGAAGTGCCAAACCCCCCAACTGGATAGGTCACGCTCTACTGGAAGATTGGATACCCTCAACAATTTGGCCCTGATGCCAAAGATCTCCAAATACTCCGAAGAAGATGCCAAAATATAGATCAGGTCAATGACGAACCCCTGGTGAAGTCTCAAGATGAAAAATGAAGTTCTGACCCACCAAATGCACAAAATTAAACATTGCATAATAGAGGATAACATTTAGTGTTTTTCAGTGACTCATGAAAATAGCAGTGGATAGAAAATTGGAGTGTAAATGGATAGCCTCCCAATCTAAAGTTTTGTTTTCTTTTGGTAGAAAGCTCTAACACCTAGTCAACAAGGTATGGAAACCAATAGAAGTTTGGCACCCGACCAATAGGGAATGAAACCTATAGAAGTCTGACACCCAACTAGTATAAATAATCACTTTGATACCACTAGTGATGTATCTAGCTACACTCACAAGGATCCATCATTAAATTATAATATACGAGACAAACACAATGTAATAAATTTAAATACAACAACAACAATAACAAAGGGACATAACCTAAGAGACACAAGCATTCCTAACCAATCAATGCAAATAAGTATACAATCACAAGGATCATTGTATCAATCATATCTCATTCATTCATTATCGATTCTATATTATTGTTAACTTTCTAACCCTGGCACCTAGGTAAATTGTTTACTAGTGATTTCCTTGCTGTAAATTAGATTAGCAACTCACAAAACAAAATACACCGCATGAATAATTAACTAAAATAAATAGAGGAAGAAAATAAACCAATTCTTAACACAAAAATATTTTTTCCCTTCAAATCAGCTTATCATTAGAATAATATCAAATCTTACAAAGGCTCCCTTACAGGGAAAATGGCCCACAGAGAAAAACAAAAAACTATAGACAATACCTGCAAACCCTAGAAACTCCTCAGTTGTACAGTCCAATACATCCACTTTTCCAGACATGTAGGCACTTGTCCTCACTGTCACCCACGTACTGGATGTCAAACACCCTACAAATGACCCAAGGCTAATCTTCAGGTAGACACAACAACTAGCTTGTTTCCCGCACCACCTTTCGCATGAATGGAAAACCTCCACTGTCAACAAATAAAACACAATACATCACATTGGCTTCATGGAGCCAACAACACAACGGGACTTGAAAAATGAAAACCACAAGAAATCACATCATCCATAAAGGATCTGAACGAATCAAAGCCAACATATATATACTAGATCTCGCAACCATCTAAAGAGCCCACAACACAACTCATGTGTTACCAAGAATTTTCCCAAGGAATAAAAATGCAAAGCCATGCAAGGGAGCCACAATGATCGCCCAAACTCCATGACAAGTGAAGAAGAATGTTCTTTCAAAGCGCCTCCCAAGATGAGTTTTCACTACACTTACCACCCATGTGCTACCGAGCGACATGATAACAAGCCAAGAACCGTCCAACCTTGCAAATGGCCTCAGGCATATGCTTTGTGGCAAGGTAATACCATAGAGGGATTAATACCACAAAACTGGATCAGATTAAACTGTAAACCATGATCAGATTAAACCATAAACCATAAGCCATGATTAGATTAAACAGTAAACCATGATTAGATTAAACCGTAAACCATATCTTGCTCATAAAACAAAGATTCTTTGTATGTTTCCTATGTGGTGTCTCAAGCCCTCACACATGATGAATGAGCACCAAAGATAAATGATATAACCTAAGGTCACCCTACATTAATTTCATCCCTTGAATATGGCTTAGGCCACAAGAATCATCCCCAGAGCACCAAACAATCTATAAGATCCATGGTCCATGACATTAGGGTTCATGAGCCATGCATTGGACCATAAGCCAAAATGCAATCCCTATATGGGAAATTTTTGTCTTGTAAGTGGGATATGGTGGCCATTTTGAGATTTATAACATCAAGGATGTTTCTTTGGGCCTGCTCCTTGGCCTACATAGGGGATATTTAGCTTATAAGTGAGATATAGTCACCATATTGAGGATTGGTGCATTGGAGATGGCTCTTGGTGCCCATGCAATAGTTGAAAGCCAAAAGATAGGGTCAAAGGTCATAAAATTTGTCTCTAAAATCTCATGGATATGTGTGGTCCCTTAGTCTACCATCACACATGCCCTAAATAGGGAATATATGATTCATGATTTCAATATGGTTCATGATTTCAATATGGGACTCATTGGATTGTAGGGAGGAGACATACTTAGTGGAGCATGGAGATTCCTCTCCCTTGCAACAACACATCATTTTGGGAGATCACCCTCACACTAACAACAACTATATGAGTGATGATGGAGGGAGACTGATTGACCCGCAGGTTGTGGAGATACCTACTGTTGTACCCGATGGTTGGTGTTCAATGATGAGTACAAATGATTATTTACCATGGGTGTCAGTGGATGAGCTTTTGGTCAAGTTCTTGGGATTGACCAAAGCATATGAGACTTTCCAGTCCTATAGTTGGTTGTAGATATTTATGATAGCCTTTCCCGATGCCTTCATGATTGACAACAACATAGAGGGAGATAGACAGTGGCAAGGGACATGGAGAGTTGGTAGGTTGATGGGAGTGTCTTTATTACATACAACACGATAGGGTTGGATCATCAGAGATCAACAGTTGAGGCCTTGGGCGTGACAGAGAGTATCTTAGGCCATGGGATAGAGGATATCTTAGAGGTTGATACATATTCAGACTCTCATTGGGATGAGGATGGAGGGATTTTGACAGTTACCAGTAGGGCACATCAACAGTTAGTGGGGATTGGAAGTGATGGACTTCCAAATTTGACATTGGATCCAGGAGTCCATTTGGTCAGTAGTTTGCTTCATCTTATGAGGATCCAAGAGTGGAGGATCCATTATGTATACTTTGAGTAGATAGTCATGATCGGAGTAGTGCAACATCAACATGATGGTCCCTGTTAGAGACTAGCATGGGACCCTGGGATTACAGGGCTGGGCATTTTATTAACTGATAGAGATGAATGGATCTTTACAGGAGGAAGTCACATTGACTTTCCAGTGAGCTTCAGTATTGGGGGGAGCATGTCACTTGTTGGTGATTGGTTGAGGTCTTGCAGTACCTCACTATGGCAGCAACATGTTCAGTTAGTGGAGGTTGTGTTGGGTTTGGTACGGTCGTGGAGGACAGACTCATTTCAGGTTGAGACCATGTGTTATTTGCAGGAGACTCATGGTGTTGATATGTTGCAGGACTTTCCTTCACGAGGCATTGCAGTTCACATTTTGATATGGGATCTGTTAATGCTTTGTAAATTTCCGAGAGGTTGTCAGAAAGAAGAAATCTACGAGAGGTAACTTTATCCGACCGCTTTTGAAGCTGGGATCTAGCTCTACCAACTTCAGAGAGGGATCTCTCTATATGATTTAGATATGTTTCAAATTTAAAATATTAGGCTAGGTAAACAAATAAGTTGGTTTTGTTGTTGTAGTGTTTGTCAGGTTGGCTAAGATAGTTTACACATCCATTGGGCTATGGGGTCCATGTCGTAAAAATGAAATCCAAACCAGAAAACAAAGAAACCTTTCACAGGGAGAGATAATATAATCACTGGATTCTTTTAGTAGCATAAATGTGGAATAACAGAAAAGAAGAGAAAGTCAATTAAAACAAAGAAGCAGTTAAGAATTTCTTTATCATAAAATCAAAAGATAAAACAATAAAATCCTTTAAGTCAGAAACAGGGTATATGAGATCAATCCTACAACGTTCGTTACTTTCAAAGATTAGATTTAGAAAACAGTGTGATAACAAAGCGAGAATAATATTTAACCTAGAAAGAAAAACATCACCAGTGAATACAAGCAAGAATCCTGTAAAAATGCCTCTTTGTATTAATGGAAGATCTCTTGAAAAATATTAGAGTCTGATAGCTCGCAGGGTGTAAAGGTCAACCCTCAATACATCGAAAACTGAAGTATTTATAACCCTAAATTACAAAACGATCCTGTCATCAAAGATTAGGATGTGATAAATCTATTTTTATCCTAACTAACTTAACAAATTACAGAAATCTAGGAACTGCTTGATGATGTGTCGCAACTGCATGCTGTTTTTTGGGTGAATCGTTGGTGAGGCCTCTACATGACCTCATCTGACTGGACAAATGACTGGGCTGGGACAGCTCATCTACTACTCGATCAGGTCACAGAGTTCTTCCCATCGAAGATGACTGGGAACGTTGACTTTGAGTAGCGTTCGATAAACTTCATCCATTTTTGTGTACTTGGCGAAAGTAGGTTTGGTGATGAAGATGTATCGGATCTCATGCTGAATGCTAATGTCCAACTGAAGTGCATCTAGGAATGCCTTGCCAGTGATGCTGCCTTGAATTCCTGAAAACTTTGAACTGTCCTTAGCCACATTGGCCTGTCTTATTTTGTAGTCTGGGAGTGTCATCAGTTTGTCGTTTATCACCTTCAGACTAGGAAGACCTTTCTTCTGTAGAGCCTCAATCTTACTGAAAAACCTTTGTACCCCTAGGTCCATGACCTAAACCTTTTCTTCCGGTTGAAGCATCAGTCCTCTCTTGGTCAAAACTCTCTTGACCTCAAGGATGGTCTTTGTTCTATCCTCAATTATCAGCTCTTCCAACTCCTCTCTGGTTTTAGAATTCAGGAATTTGATGATTTCATTAACCTGGGTTGGTATCTCTCCTAGTTCTGATCTGATCTTCTCGATGGCCTGTTTGCTTCTCTGCACCAATTCATTTTTCTCAAACATAATCTGTATCATTGGCCATATCTCATTCATAGACTTGGTGATGTATGTCTAGACACTTTCTTTGACTTCGGCCAGTGTTTTACCTGCCACTGTTTGCTTCCGGAGCTGTTGTAACTCTTGTTTGAGTTGGTCTAACACCTTCTTTTCATTGGAGAGGTTGGTTTGATTAGAAGATTTGAGTTCCTAAAGCCTCTCAATCTCCTTTTTGAGCCTGCTAATCTCTGTTTCCTGTAGGTTCATCTCTTCCATAGATTTGGCCAACTCAACCATCTTTTCTAGAGACGTCAGTGGATTCGCCAATGGGACTTCTGCTACTGATGTTGTGCTCACTTTTGAGAGTGGAACTGTACTCAATGGAATGAATTCCATTGGTTTCTACTATTCTTTCTCTTTTACTAGCTTCTCCATCTCAACTTCCATTTCCTTTAGTTGTGCATTCTGCTCCACGATCAGTTTAAGCATTTCATCTTTTTCTCCTTCCGTCTCTATTATTTCCTTCACCTGTGAATCCACTGTTGGTGGAATCTTCAATTGTTTCCTTAAAGATGCTATGTCATCATTTTTCTTCTTGATCATCTCCTCGACTGCTTTTACGTTCGAGGGATCGTACCCGATCTTGAGGACTAGTTCCTCCAATGTCTTGATCCTGTTGTCCTTGGCAAAGGATGATATCTTCTCCAACTTCAACTACGTTTGGACATTGCTCAGAGAAACTTGCAACCTAGATGCAGTAGTGGAAGCATGTGCCAGCCTATAGAAAACCATTTCTATTGTTTTCTTGCGCAGATCCATCTGATTGGTTGGACGCACGTCCTTAGTCTAGAATTCAAAAGTGGCCCTTTTGTAATCAATGATTACCTTTGGGTCTGGTACCTGTGCTTGGAGGAATGCCATGTGCATTATGCCCTTCTCAGTGTCGAATGCTGATAGCAGCCTGTGTTGTGTTGTTGACGTCTGCTTCCAAAACTAGGCGCATGTGCTGCTGGTGAGAGTCTGATTCTTTTTCTTGATCAAATCATATTTTTCAAAGATGCTCAGCTTCGGTCCTGTCTTGCCTGGTTGGTTGGTTGATGGAGTATTTGTAAGTTTCTTTGGAAACAATGAGGTTATGATATGCTAGAGGCTTGTACTGAGGGGCATCCTATCAACCTCTATCACTGTAGTAGATGGAACTTCCCTTTCTCCAGCTGGGTCAGGAGCTGGACTAGTTTTGGGTCTCTTGGTATGTAGTCAAAATTCTTCTAATGATACTTCAGTTACAGGAGGTGACAAATCCTGCCTAGGCCTTTTCTCCTTAGGATCTTGTGGTGTGGTTTTCTGTGATACAGTGACCGGGGGGTCCTGTTGTTCTGTTTCAACCAAAGTGTTTGGTTTCCATCCTGTCTAGTTTGCAAATTTGGTTCCCATCCTGTCTGGTTTGCAAATTTCTCGACCTCAGGCCTAGATTCGTGGACATACTCTTGTTTTTTATCCTCATCTCTGAAATGATCCCGCATGGGTCGTAATGCCATGTGAAACTCATGAAGAATTTCATTTCCTTCAGCAGCCTGTCAGCATCCTCCCCGGTGCCTCGATTGTTGTAGATGAAAGACCCAATCTACACTTTGATTCTAAGTTGTTGTTTTTTCTTTAAAGACACAAAGTGAATATCATCCGATTTTATCATCTGCCTTATGTACTCCAAAGAAAAAATTTTGACAGGTAAGTATTTGGGCAGCTTATACGGGCCCAACTCGCACCCATAGACTCTGATCTCAGAGTGATTTTGGTACATATACCAATCACCAGTCATTGTGTGATCCAAGAGATGTAGGATCCTCTGAAATTCATCATTAATCCTAGGTTTGGGTTTTCCGCTGAGCATACTTACCACTGGGTGATAGAATTGATCGATGAACTGCTTGAAACTGAATTCCGTGGAGTTATACCTGAGCAGGGAGGTCCATGCAGTTACTGCCCAGGGTATGCCATCTCCATCCATCTTCTGCATGGAAAAAGAAAATTTGTCTGCTTGGAAGAAAACGAATAGGTATGACAGTATTGAAGAATACCGGAACATGCCTTCTGTTGCGAAATTGACAAATTGTTCATGAATATTATTTGCGAGGAATGTGCTGAAGTCGAACTGTGTAGTGGGCTTCTCATCGGTGGAGAAAATAGACAAAAATCCCAGGATGGGTTCATCTACCCACTGATCCAAATAATAACCCAACAAGGCGCACATGTATGTGATAATATGGTTTCCTTTGGTTGAGAACATGGAAGAAGGATAAGGGGGATTTGTAGCGGGGAGTTGAGCGGATTGTGGGAGGAAAAGATCAAATATTTGAGCTCTTTAAGGGAAAGTCATCTTCTGGTATAACTCTATAAGTATTTCAAGGTTAAAAGGTGATTCAAAGTCGGCTCGGGATATTTGCATCATTTGATCGATGGTTTCAGGAGTGACGAGGAAAAGAACTTCCCCGGATGAGGATACGATGGCTCTTTTCTCGGGAATATATTGGGCTTGACACTTAAGGAAAAACTCTAGAAAATGGTGAATCTGAGGGAAGAGATACAGGGGTAGGTTGGACTCCCAGAGTCCAATTTTTTCACTCTGGTCCAGGAAAACTTCTTTGAGCCATGACTGAAGGTCTGTGAAATCGAAACCGCACTTAGTATTTGTGATTAAGTAATCTTTGTCAGCCAGTGGAATCCTGTCGAGGTCGACAGGAGGTGGGAGAAACGGATTCTCCTCTCCTTCTATTCGTCTTGACTTTGGTACCATTACTATAATAGTACCTGGAAATAAAAAAATGTTAGCGGGGACGACTGTAGATGGGGGCGGATGAATGTAATAGAGAAGAAAATGGTGTAAATTCTCTGGTGCGATGAGTGGGTAAATGGTGAAGGAATGAAGAGTGAGGGTAATTTTGAGTAAATGGGTGTCCATTAGGCGCGGGGGACAGGTCAAATCGTTAACGGATAGGTTATCCAGTAATAAATGGCCAACGGGTCACTTAGAGTGTGAGATGGTAGGTGACAACGATTGAGAGATACAGATGGGTGATGTGGAGGTTATCAATTGGGGGAAAGATCATGGTAGGGGGGCTTGCCATGAATGAATGAGGGGGAAGGACTGATGGAATTTATAGGATGTGACTCTTTCAGAATGGTGGATGATGACGTCATGAGGTGACGAGGTATGTCAGAGAGTAGGAGGCAGTGGGACTCGGGACCAGTAGATTCATGCCACATAAAGATAGGGGCCCG
>ML778054.1:678796-690715 GCA_009831015.1 Picea engelmannii | reverse complement strand
AAGGTAGAATGGTCAGCGAGTCTGGAAAGATTTGTCCACTGTAGATCTGGGCGCAATCATCCGGACCATTGATATATGAGCGGAGCATAAATGAGGGCGCAAAAAGTATATGCACCCAAAGAACTTAGGATAAGTGCATTTCATGGGTTTTTCCCAAGCCTTTTCATGTTTACATCACCAAGGGGTTAGGCAAACAACATTTTAAGCATCCAAGACATGGTCCAACATTGATCATCGAGTTGGTTTTATTGAAATAATGCAAGCTACCCTATGTTCTAACCTAACTTTCTATGACAATTAGCCCTGATTAAACTATTGGGCTAAGAACTTACTCTATCCTAGGGCTATCTGACCAAGATTAGACTGTCTGGCCAGATTTATTCACTAACTAACCTAGATCATTTGGCTAAGATTAAATGGTTTAGCCAAGTTTATTCACTATGCCTATCAACATCAATTTAAAAGAACTTGGCCATGCTTGAAAGGTATGGACCAAGTCAATATTATTGCATGGGGCTCTTATTGAAATTATTTTATGCCCTCTTTTATTTTTTTATTTTTTTCTTTTTCCTTCTTTTCTTTTTTCTTTTTCCTTCTTTTCTCAAATTATTTGCAGAATGAAAAATCATTTGATAAACAAAAATACTAAAGAGATAAAATTTCAGTCACCATTTGATCCTATAAATTATAGGGTGATAATAGCGGCTCCACCTAGGGATGGTACTCTCCTTGTGAAGTGCCAAGAATCCTAATTTCTGATGTTCTGAAACTTCCTCCATAGTCGCCTTTTTTGTTTGATTGGTTTTATTTTCGAAAAATGAAAACAGTGGTCAGCAGCTTATGGCCTTCTCTTTGGGCTTCAACCAACTGACCAAAGTTATTCACTCAGAAACTCACGAGCAAAAAATAAAAAATGGTATGTACAATGGGAAGTGTGACTTCAAGTCTCTACTGAGGTGGTAAATAATGCTTCAGCATTCTGCCATTTATAGGTCCTCCTGGTAGATCTATCCCATCAACATTGTTTAGCAAGAAAGCATTATTTCCTCTAAATGCTTGAATCATGTATGGTCCCTTCCACAGACTATCAAATTTTCCATGCTTTCCCTTGTCTTCATTTCGAGCATCCCATCTCAACACCAAATCTCCTAGCTCAAAATCATCTTCCTTGGTTCTTTTGTCAAAAATATTCTTAATGCTTTCTTGGACTACCTGGGTCTTTTTGTATACCTCTTCCCTGGACTGCTGCAAATTGATCATCTAGTTGATCCTTCTTTGGGAGTCGTTTGGCTCGGCTTGTATGTCTTGGAGAAATTTCATGACAGGGACTCCTAAGGAAGTGGGAAAAACTACTTCTGTGTCGTAGACCAGATGATATGGTGACATACCGATTGAACTTTTGGTGGTCAGTCTGTCAGCCCATAGTGCGAAGACCAACTTGTTATGCCATGACTTCTTGTTTTCCTGCAACGTTTTCTTGATGATGTTTACCAGGGTTTTATTTGATGATTCCGCCAGCCCATTTCCCTGAGGGTAGTAAGTTGTGGAATGTCCCAAACCAATGTGGTACTGGTTGTAGAAATCTATGAGTTTCTTTGATTGAAAAGTAGCTGCATTGTCAGTTATAATCTTTCTAGGACATCCAAAGTGAGACAAGATATTATTTTCAAGAAATTTAATAATGACAGAATCAGTGGCTTGCCTGCTTGGTACTGCTTTGATCCATTTTGTAAAATAATCCGTGGAAGTAAGAATCCACCTATGCTGGCCCGAAGAAGGAGGATGTATTTCTCTGATGAAGTCCAATCCCCATTGCTGGAAAGGGGTCTCAATGGAGATCAGTTTCAGGGGTAGAGGAAGAAGTTTCCTTTTGCCTTAAAACAACTGACATTGATGACATGATGTCACTTTATGATGTACATCAGTGAATAAATTTGGCCAATAGAATCCAGCTATGAGGATTTTGTTGGATGTAGCCTTCTAGTTCAAATGACCACCATAGTCTCCTGTATGAAACTCTTGTAGTACTTTGTCGGCTTCGTCCTTCAATAGACAATTTAACAGAATACCTCCAGGGTCTTTCCAATACAAATTTCCTTCTAGAATGCAAAATTTTAATGCTTTCAACTTCAAAAACCTAGATTTAGTCTTAGTCAGACCAGGGGGATCTTGTTATGCAAAACAAATATTAGGTCTGCGTACCATGGAGAGTTGAGAAGTACCTCTCTCATGCTTGGAGTCACCTGCTCACCCTGTTCATCTGCTGCAGCTAAGAAATTAATGTCAAGAGCATGGAAATTTGATTCAGCCATTAATTTTGCTAGACCTTGACCTTTAATCAATTTCGTAGGATTAATCTCTATTTCATATTCTAAAATGACAACAATCCATTTTCCTCTTCTTCCATATGGATTGTCTTGGGTTAAAATGTCTTTTACTACCGCATTTGGAACATATGCAATGGTGTGGGAATGGAGAATGTATACTCTAAAATCTTTTATGGATTTCACCAAGGCAAAAGCTTGTTTCTCCATTATTTTATAATTCAAAGCAGGATCTCTTAAAGCTTTACTGAAAAAGGCTATGGGTTGTTCATACCCTTCGTTGTTTTTTTGTAGTAATACTGCTGGAATGGTATGTTCAGAGGAAAAATAAAAAAGATAGAAATCATTGGTGAAGTCAGGACTGATCAAGATGGGGGCCTGTGTGAGTGCTTGTTTGACTTGTTCGAAAGACTGTCTGCATTCGGTGTACCATTTTGTTTTTGTGTCCTTTTTTAACATGTTTGTGATTTTTCTGAGGAGCTCAGCCAGGTTGGGTATGAATCTTCCTAGAAAGTTATTTTTTCCGATAAAAGACTGTAATTCTTTGATATTCCTTAGGTGTTCTAACTTTTGAATGGCCTCGATTCTGCTGGGGTCTATTTTAATTCCTTCCTTAGAGATTATGTACCCTAGCAGTTTACCTTCCTCTAATCCAAAAAGGCTCTTCTTAGGATTTAAAGAAATCCCAAATTTCCTTCATTTTTCAAAAATTCGTCTGAGATGTCGTAGGTGCTTGTCATCAGATTGGGAAAACACAGTTACATCGTCCAGATAGATGACAATAAATTTTCCTAGTTCTTCCACAAAGGCAATGTCCATCGCTCTCTAGAAAGTGGCTCCAACATTCATCAAACCGAAGGGCATTTTCACATACATGAAAGTACCCCATGGTGTTGTGAAATAAATTTTGTCTTGGGCATCTGGGTGAACGAGGACCTGATTATAACCCAAGAACCCATACAGTAAGGAGATTCGACTGGATCCGACTACCCTTTGTAATATGTGGTCCATTTTTGGCAAGGGGTAATTGTCCTTCAGAGATACCTTATTCAGATTTCGGAAATCGATGCAAAGCCTGATTTCTCCAGATTTATTTTGTGTTGAGACCAAATTTGAAACCCATTTGGAAAACCGTAATGGGACTATGATTTTAGCATCATACATTTTTTTTATTTCTTTTTCTATCAGGGGAAGTAACTTGGGATTGATTCTCCTAAGTTTCTGTCTAAAAGGGTTTTTATCTTCTTTTATTGGAATCCCATGTTGTATGATGCTGGTATCATAAGCTTTCAAGTCCTCGTAACCCCAAGAAAATACGTCTGAATATTCCTTGAATAGATCAATGTATTTGAGTTTTTGCGTAGGGGGTAATGATTTGGAAAGTTTCACCATCCTGGGTTTCTCTTCTGTCCCTATATTACAATCTTCTACTTCTTGACCACTGGCTTCAATTTTTGGTTTTTTAGCTACATCATTAAAATCAAACAAATCCTCTAAAGGAACTAAACCCCTAGGTAAAAAATTACTTTTCAAATGCAAAATATCATCTTCCATCTCATCATCACCTAACTCTCCTAAATGTACACTATTTACACTATCATTTTCGAAATCAGATCTTTTTACATTTTCATCTTCATTTTCTAAATCTATGTTTGTACACTCAAAATCATTTTTACACTACAGAAAGTCTTCAATTTGATCATCATTACCAAATACCTACCAGTATATGATGTTGTCAGGAACATTTGGTCTACACTTCACCTCTACCATGTATGGGCGAGTGGAACGAAAAGGAATCTTGCATGTGGTTTATGACGTAGCTAATCTGTTTGCCAAAATATTATGTCCCCTAGGAATTACCTGCAAATCAACTTCAGTGAAACATCTAAGCGCATCGAGAACAACATTCCTATAAGCTCTAAGATGGGGGTGTTTCACTGCATAGTCACCTTTAATTTGCTTGATTATTAACTCGAAATCACCTCTTACCATAATCTGTTTGGCACCAACCCTTTTTAAAAGTTTCAGACCAAGCATCAAGGCTTCATACTCGGCGATATTGTTAGTGCATTGAAAATTTAATTTGTAAGAATGGTTTTCTGAATACTTAGATCTGTGATTGTGCAACCAAACTCCTACTCCAGCTCCTTCTTTGCTTACAACTCCATCAAAATCCATGCTCCAGAAATCTGCTGGTAACTCTTCAATTATCACATTTTTCTTTCTTTCTGCCTCAATGATTTCTTGACCTTCATCCGGACTAGATGTATCTTCTTCCATCTGAGTGATTTGTTCTCCTGTATCACCATCGTTGTATAGGATAAAAGAATCCAGGTCAGAATGTGCAGAGTACAGAGGATAGTTGTGCAGTTTTTTTTGGCTGCTAACCATGTATTTCATCAGTGTTTCCCTGTATAGCCTTCTTTATTGCCCAAAAACTGGGACAGTGGCATACGACATATCTAGTTGCAAGGTACCTTTCAACTTGGCCCCCCAAGACCGGGACAACAACATACCATACTTCAGGGGAATGTCTGCAACTACAACATCCATGACCATGATTTTTGCAGGAATCTAAACCAGGGTGATACACAGATCCTTGATCAAACCGATACATCTAACTTTACTGGAGTCAAACGAGTGTAAATCCTTGTAAGATCTAGTGACCTCCAGTCCCATTTTCTCCATCACTGCTTTAGACATCAGATTATGGGAAGCACCTGAATCTAGCATAGCATTATGCAAAATTAGGTCGTGTATATTAAGGCTGATGTAAAAAGGAGTGACAACACCATTGTCGGTTTGACCATCCACTTCAGGTCCGAACAGGAGTTCAAGTTGATCATCTGTAAGGTTCACAGTGCTTGAATGATTTGTCGATCCAAAGGTTAAGGCCTTTGTACCTATATCAAGCTCAATGGTCAGTGCTTTAATCACCTGTGAACGATAAGCGTCTTTGTTCATCAACTCAAAAAGTGGAATGGGAATTTTTACTTTGGCCAATTCCCCTTTGAGGCTGAAAGGTGTAGGAGCTCTGCTTTGGCTTAGCAATTCTAGTTTGTCCACCACAATCTTCTGACTAGAAGTATTTGGTGGGTTAATTTATGAAACCTCAGATTGCGGTGATCTTTTTAGAATAGTAAGGTTTCTTTTTGCTGGAACTTCAGCATTACTTTTCTCAGAAATCCTCTCAGCAGAAGGCTCAGGGGCCTTTTGGGTTTCAACTATTTTCTTCATTTCAATCACCTTTTTTGGGGAAGTTTCTTCTGTCTTTTTACTTCGTTGATTGTACTGCCGGTGTACCTCCAAAATAGCATTTTCGAATGCCTGATGTTCGACGTCTTCAACTTCTTCACTTACCTTTGTTTGATTGAGAATAAAAAGTTCTTTCTCTTCCTAGGTAAGGAAAATAGCTTCGTTATCATGAATGTCCATGAGATTTATGTGAGTATCCTCTAGTTCTTCAGTTACTTCCTCTCCTTCATCAACATAGTTTTCTTGTAGGGGAGGTCTAATCTATTGATCCTGACCTCTCTATTCTCTTTGATCCCTAGGATCTCTCTGCCTGATTTGAGGAGGGTTTCTTCTGAAGTTAGGATTCTGAACTTGAGGAGCTGATGGGTTTTCTCTAGGAGGATTTATTTCGGATACAGTAGGTCTCTCCATCATTCTTTCCATTGCTCTGGCCAAGGAATCCAATTTGGAATCGAAGGTTGATGTGGAAGGTTCCTCTTTAATTGTGACTCTCCTCTCTGTCCTCTGTTGTGCCCTTTTTTCCAACAAATTTCCCTCCACACTTATTGTGCTTTTTTGCATGTCCTCTAGGGTGGTAGAGTTTCTTTCCATTAATTGATACGACATATCGATGTCAAAACCATCAGGGAATTTTATCAATTCCAAACCTTGTGGAGGTTTGATCTCAGATGGAATTGCATTGTACAGGTTATTGAAATGGGTGTAGTAATATTGTATCGTCTCACCTTGATTTCTTCTGATATTTTCATATTCTGACAATATTTGGAGAGGGTTTTTCTTTACCTCCCATCTATCTAGAAAAATCCTTTGAAATGTGGTAAGTTCAAGGACTGAGGCAGCACGCAAACCTTTATACCATTTCTTAATGTCACCCATCAAACTTTGGGCAAACAATATCATTTGAACGTCAGCCTCATCTACTTCCTGCAGGTCAAAATAATCATTCATTTTATCAATGTGTTGTTGGGCGTTCAAGGGTCCTGCTCCATCGAATTGTGGAAGTCTCATTTGATAGTCTTGGGGCATACCATGAAGGGGTGCGGCCAACACCAAGGGAGTGTATCTGGCTGCCATGATAGGTGGAGGAGGCGGGATGACAACCTGGATGATAGGTGAGGTGGTAACAGAAGACGAGGATGAGGAGGGACTAGCTGGCACAGAGTGAGTGGTTTGAGGTTTAGCAGAAGGAGATAGAACTTTAGGAGTCTGGGGTTGCAAGATAGTTGGGTCCAGAATGATTTCAGTCACAAAGCTATCATATCTCGTTCTAAACAGGCTTTGTTTGGAAAAGATGTCATAGTCAGGATCCTAAAGGGTAACAAGCTCCTCTGGAAAGGAAGGGGAATTCTGAAAGGGATTATGACTTACTAAACCTTCAACAATGGTCTTTTTCCTGAGAAACTGTTCTGGATTATCTGTTGCTATCGCAGGTTCTGGCTCTGGGTGAGATCGAGTATAAACTCTCTTGGGAGTGAGATTTCTTTTTGATTTTTATATATATACTTTTTAGTTTTGTGAGTCTGAAAATAATATGTACAAGTTTTTTAATCAACCTCTAAACATTACTTCCTTCTCAGATTTGTAATATTTCAGGAACAAATTTTTCTTCTAGGGAAAAGAAGACGTGAGGTTATAAATTTTTTATTTCTTTCCCCAGTGGAGTCCCCACTATGTTAACGCTCTGTAAATTTCTGAGAGGTTGTCAAAAAGAAGAAATCTACGAGAGGTAACTTTATCCAGCCGCTTTTGAAGCTGGGATCTAGCCCTACCAACTTCAGAGAGGGATCTCTCTATATGATTTAGATATGTTTCAAATTTAAAATATTAGGCTAGGTAAACAAATAAGTTGGTTTTGTTGTTGTAGTGTTTGTTATGTTGGCTGAGATAGTTTACACATCCATTGGGCTATGGGGTCTGTGTCATAAAAATGAAATCCAAACTACAAAATAAAGAAACCTTTCACAAGGAGAGATAATATAATCACTGGATTCTTTTAGTAGCATAAATGTGGAATAACAGAAAAGATGAGAAAGTCAATTACAACAAAGAAGCAGTTAAGAATTTCTTTATCGTAAAATCAAAAGATAAAACACTAAAATCCTTTAAGTCAGAAACAGGGTATACGAGATAAATCCTACAACGTTCGTTACTTTCAAAGATTATATTTAGAAAACAGTGTGATAACAAAGTGAAAATAACATTTAACTTAGAAAGGAAAACATCACCAGTGAATACACGCAAGAATCCTATAAAAATGCCTCTTTGTATTAATGGAAGATCTCTTGAAAAATATTACAGTCTGATAGCTCACAGGGTGTAAAGATCAACCCTCGATACTTCGAAAAGTGAAGTATTTATAACCCAAAATTACAAAACGATCCTGTCATCAAAGATCAGGACATGGTAAATCTATTTTTAGCCTAACTAACTTAACAAATTACAGAAATCTAGGGATTGCTTGATGATGTGTCGCAACTGCATGTTGTTTTCTAGGTGAACCATTGGTGAGGCCTCTGCATGACCTCATCTAACTGGATAAATGACTGGGCTGGGACAACTCATCTACTACTCTATCAGGTCACAGAGTTCTTCCCATCGAAGATGACTGGGAACGTTGACTTTCAATAGCCTTCGATAAACTTCATCCATTTTTGTGTACTTGGAAAAAGTAGGTTTGGTGATGAAGATGTACCAGATATCATGTTGAATGCTGATGTCCAACTGAAGTCCATCTAGGAATGCCTTGCCAGTGATGCTGCGTTGCATTCCTGAAAACTTTGAACTATCCCTAGCCACATCGGCCAGAGTCTTTTTGTAGTCTAGGAGTGTTATTAGTTTGTCTTTTATCACCTCCATATCAGGAAGACCTTTATTCTGTAGAGCCTCAATCTTACTGAAAAACCTTTGTACCCCTAGGTGCATGACCTGAACCTTTTCCTCTAGATGAAGCATCAGTCCTCTCTTGGTCAAAAATCTCTTGACCTCAAGGATGGCCTCTTTTCTATCCTCAATTCTCAACTCTTCCAACTCCTCTCTAGTTTTAGAATTCTGGAATTTCATGATTTCATTAGCCTGGGTTGGCATCTCTCCTAGTTCTGATCTGATCTTCTTGATGGCATGTTTGCTTCTTTGCACCAATTCATTTTGCTCAAACATAATCTATATCATTGGCCATATCTCGTTCATAGACTTGGTGATGTCTGTCCAGACACTTTCTTTGACATCGGCCAGTGTTTTACCTGCCATTGTTTGCTTCCAGAGTTGTTGTAACTCTTGTTTGAGCTGGTATGACACCTGCTTTTCCTTGGAGAGGTTGGCTTGATAAGAAGATTTGAGTTCCTGAAGGCTCTCAATCTCCTTTTTGAGCCTGCTAATCTCTTTTTCCTCAGGTTCATCTCTTCCATAGGTTTTGGCCAATTCAACCGTCTTTTCTAGAGACGTTAGTGGATTCGCTGATGGGACTTCTGCTACTGATGTTGTGCTCACTCATGAGAGTGGAATTGCACTCAATGGAATGACTTCGATTGGTTTCAACTATTCTTTCTCTTTTACTAACTTCTCCATCTCAGCTTCCATTTCCTTCAGTTGTGCATTCTGCTCCATGATCAATTTAAGCATTTCATCTTTTTCTCCTTTTGTCTATGTTATTTCCTTCGCCTGCGAATCCATTGTTGGTGGAAGCTTCAATTGTTTCCTTAAATACGCTATGTCAGAATTTTTCTTCTTGATCATCTCCTTAACTGCTTTCACATTCGAGGGATCGTACCCGATCTTGAGGACTAGTTCCTCCAATGTCTTGATCCTGTTGTCCTTGGCAAAGGATGATATATTATCCAACTTCAATTGCGTTTGGATGCAGTAGTGAAAGCATGTGCCAGCGTATAGAAAACCATTTCTCCTATTTTCTTGTGCAGATCCATCTGATCGGCTGGATGCATGTCCTTAGTTTGGAATTCAAAAGCGTCCCTTTTGTAATTAGTGATTACCTTTGGGTCTAGTACCTGTGCTTGGAGGAAAGCCATATGCATTCTTCCCTTCTTAGTGTCGAATGATAATAGCAGCCTGTGTTGTGTTGTTGACGTCTGCTTCCAGAACTAGGTGCATATGCTGCTGGTGAGAGTCTGATTTTTTTTCTTGATCAAATCATATTTTTCAAAGATGCTCAGCTTCGGTCCTGTCTTGCCTAGCTTGTTGGTTGATGGAGTATCTGTAAGTTTCTTTGGAAACACTGAGGTTATGATATGCTGGAGGCTTGTACTGAGGGGAGGCCTATCAATCTCTGTCACTATAGTAGATGGAACTTCCCTTTCTCCAGCCGGGTCAGGAGCTGGACTAGTTTTGGGTATCTTGGTATGCAGTCAGAATTCTTCTAATGATACTTCAGTTATAGGAGGTGACAAATCCTCCCTAGGCATTTTCTCCTTAGGATCCTATGGTGTGGTTGTCTGTGATACAGTGACTGAGGGGTCCTGTTGTTCTGTTTCAACCAAAGTGTTTGGTTCCCATCTTGTCTGGTTTTCAAATTTCTTGACCCCGGGCCTAGATTTGTGGACATATGGAATATTCTTGTTTTTTATCCTCATCTCTGAAATGATCCAACACGGGTCATAATGCCATGTGAAACTCATGAAGAATTTCATTTCCTTCAGCAGCCTATCAGCTTCCTCCTTGGTGCCTCGATTGTTGCAGATGAAAGACCCAATCTTCCCTTTGATTCTGAGCTGTTGTTTTTTCTTTAAAGAAACAAAGTGAATATCATCTGAGTTTATCATCTGCCTTATGTACTCTTGAGAAAAAATTATGACAGGTAAGTATTTGGGAAGCTTATATGGGGCCAACTCACACCCATAGACTCTGATCTCAGTGTGATTTTGGTACAGATACCAATCACCAGACTTTGTGTGATCTGAGAGATGTAGGATCCTCTGAACTTCATCATTAATCATGGGTTCAGGTCTGCCATTGATCATGCTTACCACTGGGTGATATAATTCATCGATGAACTACTTGAAACTGAATTCCGTGGAGTTATGCCTGAGTAGGGAGGTCCATGCGGTTACTTCCTAGGGTCTGCCATCTCCGTCCATCTTCTGCATGGAAAAAGCAAATTTGCCTGCTTGGAAGAAAATGAATAGGTATGCCAGTATTGAAGAATATCGGAACATGCCTTCTGTGGCGAAATTGACAAATTGTTCATGAATATTATTCGCCAGGAACGTGCTGAAGCCAAATTGTGTAGTGGGCTTCTCATCGGTGGAGAAAATAGACAAAAATCCCAGGATGGGTTCATCTACCCACTAATCCAAATAATAACCCAATAAGGCACACATGGACGTGATAATTTGGTTTCCTTTGGTTGAGAACATGGAAGAAGGATAAGGGGGATTTGTAGCAGGGAGTTGAGTGGATTGTGGGAGGAAAAGCTCAAATATTTGAGCTCTTTGAGGGAAAGTCATCTTCTGATATAACTCTGTAAGGATTTCAAGTTTAAAAGGTGATGTGGAGTTGGCTCAGGATATTTGCATCATTTGGTCAAAGGTTTCAGGCGTGATGAGGAAAAGAACTTCCCCGGACGAGGATACGATGGCTCTTTGCTCGGGAATATAGTGAGCTTGACACTTAAGGGAAAAATCTGGAAAATGGTGAATCTTAGGGAAGAGATACAAGGGTAGGTTGGACTCCCAGAGTCCAATTTCATCACTCTGGTCCAGGAAAACTACTTTGAGCCATGACTGAAGGCAAAATCAAAATTGCACTTAGTATTTGTGATTAAGTAATCTTTGTCGGCCAATGGAATCCTGTCGAGGTAGACAGGAGGTAGGAGAAATGGATTCTCCTCTCCTTCTGTTCGTCTTGACTTTGGTGACATTACTATAACAGTACCTGCAAATAAAAACACCGTTAGTGGGGACGACTGTAGATGGGGGCGACTGACTATAACGGAGAAGAAAAATGTGTAAATTCTCTGGTGCGATGAGTGAGTAAATGGTGAAGGAATGAAGAGTGAGGGTAATTTCGAGTAAACGGGTGTCTGTTAGATGCGAGGGACAGGTCAGTTGGTTAACAGATAGGTTATCCAGTAATAAATGGCCAATGGGTCACTTAGAGTGTGAGATGGAAGGTGACAGTGACTGAGGGATACGGATGGGTGATGTGGCAGTTATCAATTGGGGGAAATATCATGGTGAGGGGGCTTGACATGAGTGAATGAGGGGGAAGGACTGACGAAATTTATGGGATGTGACTCTTTTGGAATGGTCGATGATGACGTCACGAGGTGACGAGGTATGTCATACAGTAGGAGGTTGTGGGACTCGGGACTAGTAGATTCATGCCATGT
>ML778054.1:620622-678698 GCA_009831015.1 Picea engelmannii | reverse complement strand
GGTCTGAGAAACACCTTGAGCCGTTGATATGTGCGCTTTCCTTTTGACCGCAGATCTGTGCGCACTCTTTATCACACATTCCGGACCCCCCCTCCATTAAAGGCAGAACGGATGGGGGGCTACAAAATCCAATATAGACCGTAGATCTGTGCGCTTAAACTTGGGTTGTTTAGATGCGCGCATGTATTATCAGCAATTCCAGACCCCCCCCTCCCTTCCGTTAAAGGTAGAACGGTCGGGGGTTCCAGAAAGATTTTTCCACCATAGATCTGGGCACAATCATCTTGACCATTGATATATGAGCAGAGCATAAATGAGAGCATGGAAAGTATATGCACTCAAAGAACTTAGGATAAGTGCATTTCATGGGTTTTTCCCAAGCCTTTTCATGTTTACATCACCAAGGGGTTAGGCAAACAACATTTTAAGCATCCAAGACATGGTCCAACACTGATCATCGAGCTAGTTTTATTGAAATAAAGCAAGCTACCCTATGTTCTAACCTAACTTCCTATGACAATTAGCCCAGATTAAATTGTTGGGCTAAGAACTTACTCTATCCTGGGGCTATCTGACCAAGATTAAACGGTCTGGCCAGATTTATTCACTAACTAGCCTAGATCATTTGGCTAAGATTAAACAGTTTAGCCAAGTTTATTCACTATGCCTATCAACATCAATTTAAAAGAACTTGGCCATGCTTGAAAGGTATGGACCAAGTCAATATTATAGCATGGGGCTCTTATTGTAATTCTTTTATGCCCTCTTTTCTTTTTTTATTTTTCCTTCTTTTCTTAAATTATTTGCAGAATGAAAAATCATTTGATAAAAAAATATACTAAAGAGATAACATTTCAGTCACCAGTTGATCCTATAAATTATAGGGTGATAACAGGATCCAGGGATTGGAGTGCTTGATAGTTTAGTGTTTGATGGTGTTGAGTTTTGAGTAGAGTGGTTGCTCAGGGAGTTGACTGAGATTCTTTAGCCATTGATCATTCTACTCATCATGGGCATTTGTGTGTCATGCGTGGTGAGAACTTGGAGATGCCACATCTTGAGGGGAGTCTACCTTGTGTCACACCGGTGGATATGGGACCCTGATATCATAGGTAGTTGGATTCAGTTATTTCTTGAGGACAAACAATATTTCGGTAGGGAGGACTATAATATCCCCATTTTGGGACATTATTACATTACAGAGTTTTATGCCTACTAGAGTAGCCAGATAGGGGTGACAGCAAGTTCGAGAGATATTGAGGGATTTTATTGGGCTCGAATTGCATCGTTCATCATATTCATCATCGGGATCCATTCTGCACAACTTGACTTTGGTTTTGTTGCATTCCAACGATTTCCGTAATCTTGAGTTATTATGGGTTGTATTTTAATTAAATTCACTAAGGATGTCATAATGGGCATATTACTTGGAGAAACCTCTTAGTGTAATATCTCATCAAAATCGGGAGGAAAAACACTATAGGATAGGATGATGAGAAGTGACTTTCAGTGGCGGAAGAAGCCATAAAAATAGTTAAATCACTTTTTATAATTAAAATGGTTAATTAATTAATTAAGTGATTCAATCAATGAATAATAAAATAAAGAAAAAATTAAGGGGTATAAAGGAGAGATAGAGACCTCTATTCTCTCATCATGATGATTAATTATTTTGTATTTGTCCTCTTGTTTTGTTGAGCTCTTAGAACTTGGGGTTTGGAGGGTTTTGGTGACAAATCCTAGGATTGGTTTCCAACGATACACCCTATCTAGTCATTTTGTGGGGGTTTTGGTTACAAATCCTAGGATTGGTTTCCAATGATACACCCTAGCTAGTCATTTTGCGGGAAGAAATCACTTTGATCTCTTCATTGGGAAGATTATACTTCTGATCGAGTTGTGGCTAATATTTTAGGGTGTGGGGGTGAATTAGTGATTGTGGGATGGGATCCTATCCTGTTGGGTGTATTCTTTCACTATTTGGGTGCACTCTAATCTATATCTGAACCAAAAACACTTGTTGGGTGTCTTTCTTATGTAGTTGGGTGAGTTTCATACAAACCTGGGCACTCTCATTGATGAAATATTGTTGTTGGGTGATTTTATGAAGTGTTGGGTCATTTTCTTTCATTGTGGGATGAATACCTCACTATTGGGGTGAATTTTGGGTTGAGCGAATGTTTATTTACTAGCTGTGTGAATTATTGAAGGCAAGGGCCAATTTCTGAGCCATTATTTCTCCATTTATAGGTTGTATATCTCATGTAGGGTGCACAGGATTAGAGTAGGGCACATTTGTCTCTAAGGAGGGAGCACTTGAATAGTGAAGGGCGTATTGCTGATTGTGAAGGGTTGTAGAGTACCATAGGAGGGTGTATTGTTACAACAATGGTTGCATAACCTTTGAAGGGAGTTAATCCCTTATTTCATCAAGTGTATTGGTTGCCAATTGTTTGGGGAAACCTACAGCCACTACCACAATACTCTTGATGTTACTCTTGTTGTTCTTCTAGCCTGTATCAAACACAGGAAATATTAAAACAGAGCTACATCATTTTATGAGTAGACTGGATTGCATTTTCCCTGAGTCAAATTTGACATTGTGGGAATCCATTCCTATCCAGAAGAGGGTGACCTGAACCTATAATATGGCCAGCTTGTAAAAGGTCAGATTATTGCAATAAAAACCAAATGTTTCTATGCATTTTTCCTTGTTGTCCTGTGTGTTAAATTGTTGGTTATTTCCTTGAAAACTCTGCTAAAATAGATAGTCTGAACATGAAGCTTATTGGTGGCAAGTAAACATCATTCATCCTAAAAGCTACATAATAAAACCAAAACAATAAATCCATAAACAAACAACAACCAATATAAGTGTTACATGGAGGATTGGAGTATGCTCACAAACTGTTTGACAAAAACTCTATATCATAATTAAGCTACAACCAACAAAGAAGGGGTTTATTAGTGATAACAGAGGATTTCCATCAACTGTTTGACAAAAGACTCAAACCAAAGGTTTTGTTAAATACTACAACAATAGAGATTGAGCGTAAGGTGTTGAGTGGCCCATGTTCCCATTATTCACCCTTTAGCCTGAGGTTCAAGGAGAAGAGCTTGGTGCATTAGAGGCATTCACCTTCATTCAAAGAGGTAGTATTCTTGTGGTCCATTCATGATGGATACGTAAAGGAGTAGAGGTATCGATGAAAGGAATAGATGAAAATACCCCCCCACCTCTCTAGTGGTCAACCTCTTGAGTGGTTACGTTGAAAACCCTTGAAGACCATGGAGAGTCCAATGAAATTCTTTGAAGTGGAGAGCTCTTGGAAGTGGCATAGAAAATTGTATTCTTTGAAGACCTTGATATTGTGACAGACTTCCTTTGTTGATATTTGTACTATTGAAGGAGAGTTTGGCTTCTCTATTATGAATCTTCCTACTTGAGAGGAATGCTGGAGTTGAGAGAAATTGACTTTGATCAATTGCTTAAATGATCTCCATAGAGAAAAAGAGACATTCTTGCTCAGAAAATGTAGCTTAACACCTCCTTAAGGAGTCTGAAGTAACCCTTTCATTTGTGAAAGGAGAGAGCTTGAGGGGAAGAATGTGCTGAATGGTCCATGTTCCCAATGAGTTTGAGATTCAAGGATAAGAGCTTGGGGTAGTAGAGGCATTGTGTATGTAATAAAAAAATTCAAAATTATGACAGGAACAAAGCTACAGAAATGCATCAGGCTGGGTGGAAGCTCGCACATATTGTCCCCATCTATAGGTTTTGTGTTCTGATATTCACCATATACCCGACCTTGACACTCCCTACAAGAGGTAACTAGCTTATATTTCACATTTTATGAATTAGGTATTGAATTCATAAGATTCTTATAATGATTCTTACCAGCACAATACGATTCTTATAAGAATCATTATTCATCGACCCACTTCTCCTTCACCAACTCAAAATAAGACCTCATCACTCACTAACATGCAACCTGGAGGTCATCATGCCATTGTACTGCAATGAGAGTGCTGAGAGGCTGGGCATAGTCGCCATGAATACAGGAAGAGGGCCATGTATTATGTTGTAGCTCAAGTCCACTGCAATCAGCTAACTATCCATGCCGTAGTTGTCCAACATTTGCAATGAAGTAAATCTGTTGTAAGAGAGGGTCAGTTGTTCCAAGGTCGGATGATCGAACAACCCCGAAGGCAAAGGTTCTGATAGTTTATTATGGCTCAGGTCTAATACTTGAATCATGTTCATCCTTGCCAGATTGAGTCGTAGTTCACCGCTCATCCCATTGTGCCAATGAGTTGGATTGTGACTAGCGAAGTGATGCGGTTGTGGGCACTTCAGCTGGTAAATTACATCTTTTCTATTTTTCTTCCCTGTCATAGCTTACATATAAAGATGAAAAATAAAACCTTCAAATATTTCCTTGTTTCAAATCCCTTCTATTGATGATTGAATAATACCCAATTTGGGAACATAAAACATAAGTGGGACAAACTTTATGAGTATTTTTTGGATGTTGAACTAGAGAGATATTCTTGTACATGATCAAGGAGAAAACTAGCCCATTCCAAATTCACAAAAGAAATAAATCTAAACTATTGTTGCTTATGAACCCCTTAACATTTTATGAGCATGTATTTTATTGTTGATATCTCCAGATATCCTAGACAAGAACAACGAGCAAACTAACCCATTACAAATTCGCACAAGAAATGGATATGCAGTGTTGTTTTTTTTCCTCTTTTCCCATAGGATTCTCCATCTTGGTCATGAGTTTGATTCTTACTTTTTGTGGGTAAATTCATCTCTTGATATCCTGGAAAGGGAAGTGGTAGCAATAATTAGACCACAAAAATCTGACGTTGTAGAATTCGTATCAAATCTGGGAGATGCAACCCAAGTACCAGTTGTTTCCTTCTCTTCTATGGATCCCTTTCTCTCCAATGCCCGATATCCATATTTTGTTTGCATGACACATAGTGATGCCTTACATATGCACTCCATTGTAGCTTTGGTTCTGGCTTATGGCTGGAGAAGACTTACTGTTGGATTAAAGAAAGTTTCCTTGCTACTGTTGTGAATTATTTGTTATAGCAATTAGGGGTTGGCCTTATTGTTGATAACTTAATTAATCTCATGGTTAAAGTAGGCTGAAGTCATTGTTTGATATTTGGATCTTGTTATTCTACTCATTAAGAGCTATATTTGGGAATTTATTTGAGAATTTAGGTGTCTAGCTTCATCTTCATGCTAATTCTAACTCAAATCTTGGCATAATAAGTCATTAATTTGTTGTTGTTGTGAATGATTGCTACAACCATTATGGCTCAAACTAATTGCATCTAATAAATTACTTACAACAATAACTCAATCATATAATTATTGTCCAAGGTCTTGCCAACATTCTACTTGATATTGGGCATAATTTCCATGGTTGTGTTGTTAGATTAAAGCAAGTTTCCTTGTTGTTGTTGTGAAGTATTTGTTATAGTCGTTAGGGCTTTGCCCTATTGTTGATAACTTACCTAATGTCATGGTTAAAGTAGGCTGAAATCATTGTTTAACATTTGGATCTTGTTATACTCATTAAGAGCTATATTTGGGAATTTATTTGAGAATTTAGGTGTCTAGATTCATCCTCATGCTAATTCTAACTCAATGCTTGGCATAATAAGTCACTAATTTGATGCTGTTATGAATGATTGATACATCCATTATGGCTCAAACTTATTGCATCTAATCAATTACTTATAACAATAAATCAAGCATATAATTATTGTCCAAGGTCTTCCCAACATTCTACTTGATATTGGGAATAATTTCCATGGTTGTATTGTTGGATTAAAGCAAGTTTCCTTGTTGTTGTTGTGAAGTATTTGTTACAGACATTAGGGCTTGGCCTTATTCCGAACATTCTACTTGATATTGGGAATAATTTCCATGGTTGTATTGTTGGATGAAAGCAAGTTTCCTTGCTGCTGTTGTGAAGTATTTGTTACAGCCATTATGGCTTGGCCTTATTGTTGATAACTTACTCAATGTCATGGTTAAAGTAGGCTGAAATCATTGTTTGACCTTTGGACCTTGTTCTACTCATTCAGAGCTATATTTGGGAATTTATTTGAGAATTTAGGTGTCTAGCTTCATCCTCATGCTAATTCTAACTTAATGCTTGGCATAATAAATCATTAATTTGCTATTGTTCTGAATGATTGCTACAGCCATTATGGCTCAAACTGATTGCATCTAATCAATTACTTATAACAATAACTCAAGCATATAATTATTGTCCAAGATCTTCCCAACATTCTACTTGATATTGGGCATAATTTCCATGGTTGTATTGTTGGATGAAAGCAAGTTTCCTTGCTGCTGTTGTGAAGTATTTGTTACAGCCATTAGGGCTTGGAATTATTGTTGATAACTCACTCAATGTCATGGTTAAAGTAGGCTGAAATCATTGTTTGACATTTCGATCTTTCTCTACTCATTAAGAGCTATATTTGAGAATTTATTTGAGAATTTAGGTGTCTAGCTTCATCCTCATGTTGATTCTAACTCAATGCTTGTCATGATACTGCTATGAATGATTGCAACAACCATTATGGATCAAACTAATTGCATCTAATCAATTACTTGTAACAATAACTCAAGCATATAATTACTTTCCAAGGTCTTGCCAACATTCTACTTGATATTGGGCATAATTTCCATGGTTTTGTTGTTAGATTAAAGCAAGTTTCTTTGTTGTTGTTGTGAAGTATTTGTTACAATTGTTAGGGCTTGGCCTTATTGTTGATAACTTACCTAATGTCATGGTTAAAGTAGGATGAAATCATTGTTTAACATTTGTATCTTGTTATACTCATTAAGAGCTATATTTGGGAATTTATTTGAGAATTTAGGTGTCTAGCTTCATCCTCATGCTAATTCTAACTCAACGCTTGGCATAATAAGTCACTAATTTGTTGTTGTTATAAATGATTGCTACAGCCATTATGGCTCAAACTTATTGCATATAATCAATTACTTATAAAAATAACTCAAACATATAATTATTGTCCAAGGTCTTCCCGACATTCTACTTGATATTGGGCATAATTTCCATGGTTGTCTTGTTGGATGAAAGCAAGTTTCCTTGCTTCTGTTGTGAAGTATTTGTTACAGCCATTAAGGCTTGGCCTTATTGTTGATAACTTACTTAATATCATGGTTAAAGTAGGCTGAAATCATTGTTTCACATTTGGATCCGGTTCTACTCATTAAGATCTATATTTGGGATTTTATTTGAGAATTTTAAGAGATGATTTCTTGCTGCTGTTACAAAACATTTCTTGATCATATAACATTGTCTTTTGCTGCAAAACTTGTTATAACTACTCTTTTCACTTGATAGCTAGTGTTTTGGGGATTATTTTACATTGTTTAGACTTGATAATTGTTGGAAAACATTTCATACTTCACACATAGTCAATTGTCTCATCTCCTCCTTATTTTTCCCCTTGACCTAGCCTATCCAATCAATTGACCAATATATGGTTGATGGATATTTCAGATTTGGCATGGACTTCTTATGGAGATTTTTAGCATGGTTTAAGTGTCTTATTTTGAGAAAAAGTAGGACACACTTGGTAGCTAAGGCTGTCCTCAAGTGGATAAGAATGCACCCTCTAACACTAGGCCCCTCCTTAGGAGGTTATTTTGTTGTACTCCTGTTCTAATTTTGAAAGTTGTCAAGCTAGATTTGCACATAAGCTAATTTGAATATAGGGTGTTTGTTTAGTGAAGTCAAAAAATAGATTGATCCTTAATTATCTAAGGAGATATAAGCTTATGAAGTCAACCACTGGTGCCTTCAGTTACCTCTTTGCTTCTTTTCTTCTATCTTGCTTATGAACTTGAGTCTTCTAACTATCATTAAGCTCTTGATCTGTGTGAAATTTGAAGTCTCTCATGTTTATTTTACAACAATTTTCTTCAAGTAGTCGAAGTGGACAAGTTTCCATAGGCTTGATCTTTGGACCCCCTTAGGATTTTTGGGGATTGTGAAGTCAATACGACACTTCTTGGATCAAATGTACTTTCTACTTTTCTGACTAATTATAGAACGATCTTCAACTTTGCTGAGCAATTTTTGAGCATATTGATGGTATGAGAATTTTGCTTCTCATTAACTCAGGTAAAATTCATTTGATCTCAGACAGCTTCCCTCCCCTCCAACCTCCATCATCCTCATGAAGATACTATCTTGGAACATAAGGGGCCTCAATGCAAAGAGAAAATATTTTTTTCTCAAAAAAAGAATCAAGAAGGAATAACCAGACATACTCCTCCTACAGGAAACAAAATGTGTGGGAGTAGAAGTGCATGCCACTCTTCAAAGATGTTGGACATAAGCCCAACATGTGGACATGGATGCCATAGGGGCAGCTAGAGGTCTGGCAATGCTATGGAATCCAACCACAGTTCTAATTGACAACTTTTTTACCTCCAAATGGACCATCACCGCCTCCTTTCACCTCATTGGATCAAAAAAACATGGCTACATCAAAAACGTTTATGGACCCCCCAGACCAAGGGACAAGGAAGCCTTCCTCCAGCACCTGGAATGGGTTGCAGGACACTTAGGCCCCCAAATATGGATCCTCGAGGGAGACTTCAACATGATCACAGGGCTGGAAGAAACAAATGGAGGCAATCGCTCCCTAGTAAATGGCAGTTGTATTTTTGACAGGAATTAATACAAACCCTGATTTAAAAAAAAAATAAAAATAAGTAACAAATTATTACCGGTGGTGCCTGAGGGTAATCAGATGGAAGATAAATATCAAAGAAGAAAAGGCCATCTTGATATGGAGACCCACTAGCTCCAAGAATCACAACCCTAAGAAAATCCATACGATCCTCATAGAGTCGCACATAAATCATGTTTGTCCAGTCATAATAAGAGGTTTTAAAACGTGCTAGCATGTATAATTCAGTTAAATTTTTTATTCCAAATCAGAGAGAAAGAAAATAATTAAATGCTTACTAGGCAAAAAAAATTCAAGGATACTCCACTCTTGCTAAACTTTCTTTGACCACTTTCTATCATAAGAACTTTGTTTAGAAGATATTGAAACGTTTAACATTGTTACAACAAAAATGCAACATCATATTGATTCTTAATATCAAGCAGAACAAGACAAGACATAAACGTACTAGACTGAAAGTATGACACAATCATGCACACTCCAAAAATACCTGATTTGTTTCTGTAACGACCCTAGTTGGATAAATGTTTAAGAAATTATAAAGTAAAACTAATTAGGGGATTAATTGTGTTAACAAGGTATTAATTAAACAAAGATGATTTAATGATATTAATTAAGTGAGTTATTAATTAATTAAAGGATATAATTGTGATTAATTAATTAATAATTTAACTACAAATTACATTTAATGACATGAGTAATAGATTTAATAGATTAATAATATGTATTATAAAAAGGTTATGTACCCAACAAGGGATAACCTATTAATCCCGAGAGGATGAAATATTAAAGGAATGGATAAGGGGCATTAATGGGGGGGTAGGTAGGGAAGTAAAAGGCATGAGTCGGTGAAGGAGGAATAAGGAGGAAGGAGTTTGATGAGAGGAGGGGGCTAAAGAGGTTGAAGGGATGAATTTTGGGAGAGCTCTAGATTGGAGAGGGAGTGAAATTTTGGGAGTAGGATTGATACAGTGCACCGGAGTTGCTGGTGGTTTTGGGCATGAGGGCCAGGATATCCGTTGATATCCTGGAGCTAGGGAGCTACCTAGTTGGCAAGGAGGAACGGTTTTGGGTAGTGTTTTGCAGAAGCGGGAAGGAAGCAAGAAGCGGACAAACAGAGGTTAATAGCATCAGGTTTAGGTATTTATTTCAAATTTATGCATTGTTTTAATTAGATATTAAATTTATTATTCATTGATAAATTTACATGCGTAATTGTTAAAATATTTTGGAATTATTGAAATTTCATAAACCAGTAGAAATTACTGTCTTGTTGTAGAATTACTAGATGTTAAATTAAATCAGGCTCCTACAGTTTCATTCAAAAATTAATGGTCCAGAGGGTCTTTGAAACTATCAAAGTGTTTGAACTTGTCATCTTTGCCAAAAACAAACAAGTTATTCATTTTATCTGAATTGAGTTTCATACGAGTAGGCATACTGTCTGTTGAATACTCTCCTATGGAAACTTGTACTATGTCTTGGAAAATTTGAACATCTTCCTCATTTATGTGGCCACTACATTCTACCCTGATCTTAGAATTTGTCACCTCTGATGCTTGATTCTTAATATCAAGAAGAACAAGACAAGACATAAACATACTAGACTAAAAGTATGACACAATCATGCACACTCCGAAAATACTTGAGTTGTTTCATTGAGAAAGTAATGGTCCGGAGGGTATTTGACACTGTCAAAGTGTTTGAACTGGTCATCTTTTCCAGAAATAGACAAGTTATGAATTTGATCTGAATTGAGTTTCATACGAGTAGGCATACTGCCTGTTGAATACTCTCTTGTGGAAACTTGCACTCTATCTTGGAAAATTTGAACATCTTCCTCATTTATGTGGCCACTACATTCTACCCTAATCTTAGAATCTATCACCTCTGATGCTACAGGCATAACAGTCAAACCATCTTCAATATGTTCCAATTGATGACACTTGGAATCTCTTGTAAGTTGTTCGCATTCAACATTGCTCATCTCAGTCCCATCAGTGTTCTGTTCAAGTCCATTCTGCAGAGTAGTTTGCTCCTGAGAACTTGCATCCATAGTATTTGATAAGCTCTTGGAACCTTGAAATCCAAGTAGACCAATGGTAAGTCTAGCAACAAATCCAAATGTTGCTCGAGGTATTGACATGCCACCTTTGCTACAGTCATTCAAGTTTTCATCTGATGGTAAATTTTCCATATCACGATTTCCATCAGTAGTAATTGGGTTTGGAATATCTTCAACAACCTGTTCCAGTTGTTCATTATAGACAAGATATGTTACTAGAGAATATGTCTAAAACAAACTACCTAAAAGATCAATCAATCTGATCAAAATAAATCACATTACCTCCTTATCAGCCTCAAATGCATCACTTGTATTATCATCAACAGTTTCCCAACTTGCAGCATCATCACCATCATGAAAACTACTTTGAGATGATTCCATGTCATCCTCCCTGCCAACTACAAAAATTGTTTGTGGTCCAACCTATACCATACAAACAAGCATTAAAATGAAGAACAAAGAACAGGTAACCGTCATGGCCAAACCATTCTACATAACAAAAAATAGTACAAAGAAAATGAATGCATAGATTACCTGGAGTTACTTGAAAAATATGCATAGGAATATTGGTATAATGGTCATATTATTGTATATAAGTTTAGAATAGATTTAAGTTAATAAAAAATAAGTCACATTTACTACAAGTGACTTAAATAATAAAAAGTCAATTGTCTCTTGGTCATCCATTTCCAGTGAGATTCTAGGTGCTTCACCTAAGTGACTTACAATGTACAAAAAAAAGTTGAGCTCATTGGAATAAAACAAAAAAGCATTCAAGCTTTGGCTATTCTTTCTGCAATTGTTGTTTGCTTGTATTTTCTGTGTAAATTTCTTCATTGTATCATATCCTAGTTATAGGCATATGGGAGGGTTATCTCGTATATGAGAAGCACAATCGACAAGTACAGTCATCATGGATACACAGAGGCACAAGGAAACATCACAGAAGGCAGATTGAATAGAAGTGGAATTTGTATTGCAGAAAATGTCTAGGAGGCAGAGATGGAATTTGTATTGCAGAAAATTACCTACATGGTTATCCTGTAAGATATCATCCAAAATCTCAATTTTATGTTGGATGTCAACAACATAATCCATTGTGCAAAGACTCTGAGAATAAGAAAACGCCAAAAATCATGTGGATGAAAAGATGCATTATAAGGCGATGGCTAATAAAGGAATGAAAAGAGTCCACGTGTTTGAGTTACATTGCACTGCTTTGACACAAGTTGGCATTGGGTGAGGTTTCATTCCATAATTCGAAACATTTACATACTCACAAGAATTCTATTGCAAGTGTTGCAAAGCCAAATTAGTCCTTTTTTTTGTTTCTGGCTCTCTAATGCTGAAATACATTCATGTTCATGATCAATGATCTTAGCATGTGTATACTTTGTAACAAATGATTTGTTTCCACTTTTATTTTTGGTTGTGATGCTTTTGTTACATTGATTGAGAAAAAAATAACGCATATATGCCATACCACAAATGCTTCAATTTCAGTCATCTTGAGTGTTGTTGTATATTTTCTATGTCTGATGCTCGGACTTGTTTGAATTGGTGATTGATACTTCTGACATACATATTGTCTCAGGCAAGACCGAGAAAAAAAAAACAGTGGAAATTCTAGTGAAAGACCTAAAGGTGTTTTCTTCTTTCAATGAAGAGTTATTCAAGGAAATTACACAGCTTCTTACTTTAGAGAATTTTAGGTTTGTGTGTGAAAATAATCTTGGCTCTGCTACAAGTAAGCCCGTGGGTTACATACATACTTTTTTGTCTTTCTTATATATTCTTAAGGAATCTCGTGCTTCAACATTATTAGCAAAGTTACACATCTTGTCATAGTACATTTTTGTTGCAAACAGATCCAAAGGGATTTCCCTGATTAGGGGATTTTCCTAATTAGTGACATCCTTCCCATCTAGTTGTGATCTCTTTCACATAGATGTTATTTTTCATCCTTTTTTATTTTTTATTTATTTATTGTTGTCTTTTTTGTTATGTTTGGTTGAACACCAATGAAAATGAGCAACTTTCCAAGTATGGAGATACCAAATCAGCAAGGAATATCATGTTAGTTGAGCTTAAAAAGATTATTGAGGCTAATCCTCTGTTCCGAGACAAGCTGCAGTTTCCTTCTCTGAAAAATTCTCGCTTGCGAACACTTATCAATCAAAGGTTTATTTTCAATTTCTTTTGAGTTGGCTTGCTATAGTATACAACTGTTCAAATTTGAGTATTTTATGCCTGCCAGTAGTGGTTGTTGTAGTCAGTTTTGATGACCAATATCAATATCAGATTATACTTCTATGAGGTATGCCAAATTGTTTGCTTGGTGCAGATAACTGATTTCATATTCCTGGTATCAGTGTTTGAAATTTATGGCAGTTTGAATTGGTAGAATCAACTCTGTAAAAATCCAATGCCCAACCCAGACATAAAAACACTGTATATTGGATTTATACAAAGTAACCTACACTATATCAGGAATAATGGAATTATATGTAACCAATTAATTTGATGTTAATATATTAGTCCAATTTACTAAAGGCATTATAATGTTATGATAATTCAAAATTTTATCATCCAATGTGGACTTTCTATGCTTGGATTTATACAAAGTAACCTACACTATGTGGATGATAGCATTAAAAGCCAAACTTAGGCATCCAAATTTGATAACCTTGCCATTTATTACCTGGCTTTCTCTTTCTTGATATAAGAAGATTCTTCAATTGAAACCATTGATAGAATTTGAAATTGAATTATAACCGGACACCCTTTAGTACCTATTCAGTTAATTTGTCCATTAAGGAACATAATTGAAGCTCCATAATTTATATTGTTATAATCTTAGTCTTTGCTCATCTAAGTGAAATAAATTTCTTTGCGAGGAGAAGGGATATTGTTTTATACATTTCTTTTCTCCACAGATGTTGCAAAGTTTTTTATATCCAATTACTATTATGAAGGGATATGGTTGTATACATTCTCATTTGTGTTCATATGGATGCTTAATGACCGAACTGCATGTTTTCTTTATTGGCAGTGCACCAGAGAAATTAATTTTCAATACCAAGAGAAGTTAAGAGCAATGCGAGCTCAATAGGCTAAATATCGAGAAGAATTTTTACGTCGAGAAGCATAGGTGTGGCAACAATAGTATCAATAATCCAATCTAAGTCAGTTTCAACGTGGTGATGGTGTCCCAATGGTTGGATATAATGAGAATTCTCATGAACCTCATGGTCATGGTGGTGCCCTTGGAGAAGGTAATCTAGGCTACCCAGGAGGTTATGACTCTTACAGGGACAGAGTGCCATACTATGGTAGTGCTAGACATCCATTCAGCATAAATAAGGAATATGAAGCAAGGGGACCTTACCCTGGGGGTTGAGTGTATGATTCGGCCTCGCGCTTTTACTAAAATGTGTCCAACACATCAGTACTTATGGAGACTTTCATGTCAGGTGCATTATTTTTATCAATTTTGGGAGTTAGGAAATGCTTCTAGCCGCTACTTGAAGCACAAAGAGTTTTACTACATCTTTTAATCAATACCCTTGATACATTTGTTTCTTGATACAACCCGTTGATCTCTGACTATGTATATTCTCAACATTTTTTTTAAAAGGTATAACTGCATTATTTCTGCTGTTGAAGACTGTACAGGGTTGCGAAAGGTGTTAGTTATGATTGTTTCTCTATATGCTAATCTTATTGATGAACAAGGGTGCCTTAAAGGCTAAGTTGAGTGTCTTGTCTATAAAAACTATGCATATAATTCTTGAATAGAGGTCTTTTTGCATATTTAACTTCGAGATCAAAATGATTGAATTGTGATATTCTATAGTAGATTTGATTCCTTGCTTAGTATTACTTCAACGTAATTTTGATTACATAGTCCATTTCAGGTTGCTTTTGAAAGATACAAGATTTTTCCACTCAATAATTCAAATTTGATTTGGAACTAAACTCGGTAAACTTGACCCTCAGATTAATGGGACAACATTGATTATCATTTCAGATATTGTTAGCTGTTGTAGTGAGTGCTTGCTAGCATTTGTTCTGAAATTCTCTACATCCTCAACAGTTCTGTCGTACTTGACCTTTATTTTGTGGTTTTCCCTTTCTTCTTTCTTTGTACAAATGGGTTGTTTATTCAAGTTTCCAAATATGGTTTGGCGGTTATTTTACAAATTTCTTTGGTGGTATTCTCATGATTACATCTAATGACCGATGCAGCTAATTCTAAGCTTAGGATGGGTTCATAGAGCACAAGGACTAGTGGGTTGGGTCTATTGGGTACACTGAACACTAAGGATTACATGAAAGTCCAAGGCTAGAAAGTCAAAAAACTGAGTTGAAATGACCGTGAAATTATCCTTATATCCCATACTAGCAGGGGCATGAAGATGGGGATGATAAAATGGAAGCATCATGATTAACATGAGTTTTAACGACTATTAGGCCACTTAAGAATATTGATTTCTCAATGCACAATTAGTGTCTTCCCATCTCGATTTGTTTCCACACACTTAAGATGCTTGTTATTATCAATAAATCATCAAGGGAATGGTAAGTTGGACAACATCAATAGACGAAGAGGAAGGGGGTGTTCTCATGATTACATCTAATGACCGATGCAGCTAGTTCTATGCTTAGGCTGGGTTCACAAAGCACAAGGACTAGTCGGCTGGGTCTACTGGGTACACTAAAGTTTGAACGCTAGGGATTACATGAAATTCCAAGGCTAGAAAGTAAAAAAACTGAGTTGAAATGACTGTGAAATTATCCTTATATCCCATACTAGCAGGGGCATGCAGATGGGGATGATAAAATGGAAGCATCATGATTAGCATGGGTTTTAACTACTGTTAGGCCACTTAAGCATATTGATTTCTCAATGCATGATTAGTGTCTTCCCATCTCGATTTGTTTCCACACACTTAAGATGATTGTTATTATCAATAAATCATCAAGGGAATGGTAAGTTGGACAACATCAATAGATGAAGAGGAAGGGGGTTCATAAGAATTTTTATTTGTTGGAGAATTATTTTTTATTTTGATTTTGAGATGGCAAAGCTCAGGGCTCAAATCTGACTCCATGCTTATTCGGCATCCCTTGCGAGGTTTGCACTGTCTACTAGGGCTCATAACAATCTCTATTTGCTGGATTATTATTTTTTTTAATTTTGTGAAGGCAAAATTGAGGGTTCAAATTTGGCTCCATGCTTATTACACATCCCTTTGGAGGTTTGCACCATCCACTTATGAATATTAAATTCTTGCGGTTCACATGGTCATGATTTTGTTTATAGTAGTCTGTGACCTAAGACACTTTTCAAATCACCATGCCTATAGGGGCCCTAAGCACCCACCAGTTCATCTCTGTATGCCCTGAAGAAAAGGTAGAGGCCCAACCTATACTGACATCAATTCACTGACCATCATTATCCATGAGGAGGGATTCCTATCGTTAAAGTTATTTAAGGGTTTTCACCCTTGTATCAAAGGTGTTGCGTAGGATAAAATACTACAATGACACATTTTACCATTAGTTGTTCAAGACTAAAGTGACCATTTTCAATGTCGAGTATAAGCTCTGATTGAAACATTGGATGCATCACAAATACTTCATATATACATGTGTTTTTTAGGTGGTCATATAATTGCAAACCTTTGCACAAGTTTTTGCAGACCTTTGCACAAGTTTTTGCACCATAAAAAAGGTTACACCTTGAAGGATTTGATCCTTTTTTGTACTTGATAGATTTGAAGTTAATATTGACCTAGGTTTTTATTCATTTTAATAAGGAGAAGGAGCACATCAAATTCTTCTTCTTCCCCAGTCCCTTTACAAGTGTAAAATAAAAAATTTCTTAAAACTTGGAAATTATGAAGTGTTTAATGCACTCCCTAATTTTGCTTTTGCTGTCAGCTTGTGTCTGTTGCATGCCTTGTATTTTTACGCCGAAGGCGTTCTTTTAGGGGAGTTCTCTCTCACGTTTTCATCGTTTTTCCACATCCTATTAAAGCCTGCCACATATTATTGTCAATGTTACCCGTTTTTCCATGCATCGACTTATTGAGATGATAAGAAAGCGAGAATCTTCCTCCACCAATGTGCCCTACTAGACCTTCCACATTTTCAGAGCATTCGATAGGGAAATGTTTCATGAGGTTTTTGTATATGTATCTAATACTGGTCCAGTAGGTTCAATGCCTGCTAAGAATTGTGTAGGGCTCTTGAGATAGAAGACTGGTTACAATTACCGTTTGATAACTTGTTGGGGATTGAGTTTACCTGGTTCCAGAGTCTATAAATCTAGAGTTTAGAAATTGTTTTTCATCCAAACAAATCATCTTGGCTGGTACATTGTAAAACTTGCTATGGATATCATGCACTTTGAAAAATAATGGTTGAAGAATCCCAAAAAGTATATGATTCTTTTTTTTGTTAGCCAGGGAGAATCCAAAGAATTTAGAATTACTTCATTGTGACCTAGTTCTTCAAGTGATTCATCTTGTTTCTTTGTATATACTATAATGAATGTTCCTACCACAAGAAACAATGCACAAAGAACCAAAATGTAAATCGAAGTCTTTAGTCCAATTAAAAAAAATAAAAGTCCAATGACAACATTATTTCTAACATCAATGACTTTTGTAGACTCTCCCTGTCTTTGACATCAATGACATCAATATATCTAAAAATTTTAGCTTCCGAATGAAAATTTGGAAGCAGATTAAATTCATCCTTGTATTCATCATGTATTAGCATATTGTTGGAAAATCAAGTGAGTGCAGGTTCAAAAATATGTTTTTTCTCTTTGTCATCATGCATAAAACAATCCCATATCTGCCTGTCTTGAACTAATTTTTGCACAACAACTCATGATAATTATTCATGATTCAAGTTCTCTGCACTAGAAGGTCGACTCACATTTTATTGAAAATCTTTAGGCACATCATTGTAAAATTTTTTCTCGAAGATATCTTCTTAAATATAAAAAACAAAATCTTCCTCACAATCTCTCTTGAAACAACTCACCATGGACTTTCAACATTTTAAATTATCTTGGAATGGTGTTTTTGTTCTATTTTTCTATTTTTCCTATTTTCTGCTTTATACATACTCATTCTTGTGGGAATTTTATACATACTCATTCTTGTGAGAACGTGATTTCATTCATTTTTTCTTCTTCGTCTGTTCCCATTACATTGGTGTAGGATTTTCTACATTTTTACTGTGCTATAAAAAGGATTGCCAACGATGTGTCAGCCTCCCCAGAAATTTGCTAACTGCCATAGATTTGCGTGGTGATAACTGTTAAATATTGATCAAATTTCCATGAATAGGACTT
The DNA here is from genome assembly GCA_009831015.1 of Picea engelmannii. Lineage (NCBI taxonomy): Eukaryota > Viridiplantae > Streptophyta > Pinopsida > Pinales > Pinaceae > Picea > Picea engelmannii. Next base: position 660,492 of record ML778054.1, on the reverse strand, counting down.
TGTATGGCACATGACATTAATTCAAAAGTGTACCTGCCTAGTTAAATAATTCTGGCTAAATGGATGCATCTGTAGACTTAGATAAAATATCACATATATCTTGAATATAGTAATTCGATATATGGATGTTTATTTTCCTGAGATTATATCTGAAATCTGTGAGAGCATCTATAGTTTGGATGTGTACCTTCCTCATAATGTGCAATACAGGAAGCCATTTGAACAAATTCACAATATTCTGCTTTGGCCTGTCATGTTCTTGGACCATGTTTGAAAAATGAAGGTGATGTTCAGTCACTTAATATATCTACTACATGGATTAACTATGTATATGACAATTAACATTGGTTGTTATTTGAAACTAGATGGATTAGTTGTGTATATAACAATAACATTGGTTTTTATTTGAAACTAAACTTGGAATATATATGTGATGTATATCTGCATGCCAAATCTGTTATAGTTGTTGAAGTATTTAAATTTGTATTTTTTCGCCCCTTGTTTTGACCGAGTATTGGGATATTGAATTTTACATGGTTTGACATTTTCAAATGTCTTGGCATGAGAGATTATGAACTTTATATCTGGAGTCCATATCTGTTATGGTTCTTTCAAATTGCTACAATTTGCATTCTATGAATTTTCTCTTCTTCTCAATGTATATATACGAAACACTTGCATGTTATGTGTGAAGTTGTTGTGCTAGCCAAAGGATACAAAGCAATACTTGCAATGACTTCAAGTTGTATTATTGATGATATAATTGTCTGCTAAATGTCAAACAAATTGTCAGAGGTTTCAGTGAAGGCTCTGGAATTTATGTTGCTCAGCTATCACATTGGTATATAGGATCTTGTATTGGATGGCACTTGTTTCAATGTACCCAAGAAAGTACAGTATTATTTTGATCCTTTATAAAAACAGGGACTTACTCTCTAGTATATTTTTTTAGTCTTATTACGCATGATTTCACTTGAGCTTTTGGACTTTATCTCAACAATCGTGACTTCGTGTGATAACACACCCAAGACATATCCTAGTGATCCTAAACCTCATTAGACAAAACCCCCTTTACCATTGGAAGTTAGTCCTCCTCCTCAACCAACCTTGCCTAAGACTGATGATATAGATTTAAATATTGATATGGCTAGTATTTTAGTAAAGGTTAATGTACATGTTCCTCTCAGTATTGATATTGTATTTTTTTTTAAAATACCTTCAACACAGTCGCTATTGCGATGTCTTGAAGTGTCGCTCCCATAGCAACCATGTCGGAGATGATACCTCTTAACGTCGCTCTTTCCACATCCAAGATGTCTCTCTTTCCACCTCCAAGACGCCGCTCTTGCCACCTCCAAGAGTGTCACTCCTATAGCAACCACGTTGGAGATGATACCTCTTAACGTCTCTCTTGCCACCACCAAGACGTCGCTCTTACCATGTCCAAGAAGTATCTCTTTCCACATTCAGGACGTCTCTCTTGCCATGTCCAAGACATTTCCCTTACCACATTCTAGATGTCTCTCTTGCCACGTCTAGGATGTCTCTCTTGCCACATCCAGGACGTCTCTCTTGCCACATCCAAGACGCCTCTCTTGCCACGTTCAGGACGTCGGTCTTGCCATGTTCAGGATATCAGTCTTGCCACCTCCAAGACGTCAGTCTTACGAAGAAATATATGTCGTCGGAAAATAGACGTCATGTGAAATGACGTTTGAGGGGGTCCACTATTTGTCATTCTTCCGAAAATATAAAGTGGCAATTGCATCGAACACGCTGTCAGAATTTGACCCAAATGTACTAGTGTAATCCAGGTTGGAAAATTAGTGTAGACATGGGACTCTTGAATGTAATATTTGAATCTGAATAGAAATAACAATATAGAGGTCCTGAAGCTTTGACAAAAATATTCCAATGCTGGTGGTTTGATGTATTTTGATCCTATCGATGTATGTACTTCTTGTTTCCTGTAAATTCATGTATGTTCCCTTTATTTAAATTTGAATGTTTGTCGAGTTTAAAATTCATCACGGGGTGCTTTAGACTCAGCCATTTAAACTATGTTTTTTTCTTATAAGTAAGTTAGAATTCATCTTTAATGGTGCTCTGGCTTGATTTATGTCCTCCTTTCTTCTGCCATACATGACGAAATTTAAACTGAAAGACCATATCCTATTTATCCTTTATCCTCTCAAAGTTTCCTTTACTGGTCATTGATTTCTTTTGTTTTCGTAAGGTTGACTCCATAGCCCAAAGTTCTGGATTTCCTTCCCAACGAAACCAAAAACATTTCTCAAACATTAAATCTACCCAAAAATTCAAAGTCATTATATATCAGAGACTAGGTCTTAGAGAGATCCCTCTCTAGATTGGAAAGGCTATTTTCCAGTCTTAAAGTTCGTTTGTAGGTTATCTTGGTTGTTCGTTGCTCTTCAACCCAACAATTTAACAAGTGATAACACCCCCAAAACCGTCTCTATTGTTGGTGGTGCTTGGGTACTAAATTCCTACTCCTATCCATGTCTCCTATCCCTTTCTCTTTGTAACATCCCTCTCTTGTGCACACATGATTTGAATTATTCTTTGAGTACACTTACGTGCAAGTGAACCGGTTTAGTATATGGTTGTCTATTTTGCTTATGGATTCTGATGATGATGTTGTTGGATTATGATGTTATGTTATTTGATGTATATGTATAGTCAAGTGATATTGACGAGTTTCTCCTAAGTGTGTAGGACACCTGACAGATTGAGGATGCCAATGGAATCAATGGACCTCCTTGGACTTCGGATCGAGTCAGGGAATGGATTGTATATGGTTTGGGTATTTCTATGTATGCATATGTGGAATATGATCGGGTGTATTATGATGTTGTTTTTGGATCGTTGACAGTATTTTGTTGATGGATGCAAGATGATGATTTGTTTCTATTCATACTCACATAAGGAGCAAAGGGGCCATGCACAACAACAAGATATTGAGGGAGAGGTGTGGCAGTAGCCCTGCCATAGCCTACTAGCACTCCCATCGTGGCTCAAATTGTAGGTTAACGAATACCTAGTTTGAGAGATCGGTGTTCCCCTAAGGGAAGACTAAGACAGTCGCTCATGAAGATTATAATGGGTGTGCAATGAGGTAGGGTCCTTGTTCCTTAAAGGCCCTCTGTTTCTCACAAGGTCACTTGAAGGAGTATTGACTCTAAGGGTTGGACAACTACCAAAATTAGTCAAAGATGAGTGGCACCCTTGGAGAACATAGTGTGTCTTGAAGGGCATGTCGCATAAATAAAACTTTAATGAAGGAAAGTGAGACCAGAGTGCGTATTGAAGGGCACATCACAATTTTTAATAAAGGTGAGTCAATGAATCTAGGTGCCTAGAAAACAATAATTTGTTTTGACATTGTCGGACATAAAATAATTATTAATGGGCAATTTTTATTAATTATAAAATATCCTTAAAAAATTCTAAGCCTAGTTTAAAAATTTGAGCCTAAGTCTAAACTGGGTAAGAAGACTAAAAATTAAATTAAAATTTAATAAATGGTGGGGATGAAGAAAAAACAAGTTAGGAATTGAAACAATAAAATATTTATATCTAAAGATTTAATTATATAAATGTGTACAAAAGAATACCAAATTGGAAACTGAGATAAGAAAGGAAATACATGTAAAAAGAATGGGGAAGCATAGAAAGGTATCTAGTCTAGTATAATCAAAGAACTTTACTAAATTAAACAAAACTAAGTTTTAGAAAGGTGTCAGTCATTAAAACAGAAATATAGGGAATAAAGGGACAATTAGGAATACTTTTAGGAGCGCTTTTAGGATGGGTGAGGGAAATTGACATTTAACTAAATTAAATGGTGAATTTTTGTTGCAACTAAGGGAATGGGTGACAAGTGTACGGGGTAGAATAATTCCTAATTAATTAAAAAAAAATGAATTAAATGTGTAAATGGAAAATGATCACTAAGAAAAATTCTATAAAAGAAATGGTCGAAAGGAGGAATGGATCATCACAAGTATGAGTAAAGTTATGCTACCGGAATTTCTTTGACTCATTTTACTTGTGAGAGTTGGGATACTTGGCTCGAGAAAAGGATTGGTAACTCGAACTTGGGAGGCGAGCTAGGAGCTAGAGTTTTATGTTTTTTTGTGTGTGTAGCCCCATTTGCAGCTCGAGGGGCTAAGGGGGAAGAAGAGTACCCCTAGAATTAGTTGGGAGGTACCGGTGAGGTGTCGACGATTAGCAAGCAGGAGAAAGGAGGAACCTCCAGCTGTCGAAGCTCATCATCAAGTACATCTGAGACGACGATTATGTTATTTATCAAAATTCAATATTTGAATTAGGATTCAATTCGTTCAATCGTGTTTTCTTTTATTGTTGATTGTGTTGAAAATTTTAGGATGGATTAGACAAGCCCGTGTTGTTTTATAAATTCTAGGAATGATTCTGAATGAATTATTTGTTGGTTTTTATTTATTACTGAGCTTGAAAATTTGTATATAGAATGTTGATTCCCGCCATTCTAGTTGAGATCTGGCCATGAATTTTTCCTTTGATGCACACCCAGCACTGTCTGAATCTTATTCTCTAGAGAAGTCGGTAATCCCAGCTATGAATTTAAATTGATTGATCTGCATTTTTTCTTGGTTATTTATTCGATTATTAATTATGTAATTTACTACAAAATCACCCATCATTTGATCTAGTTACTTATTCGATTTTTACATTGTTTTCTCTACAACCCTTGAAGGATCTATCACCTGTGTTTTGAGAAAAATCACCCAGCATTTGATCTAGGTACTTCTTTGATTTTTACATTGTTTCTCTCTAACCTTGAAGGATATATCACCCGCGTTGAGAAAAATCGCCCAAATTTGATCTTTCCCTCTGTGAATGAACTTGGAATTTCCTTCAGCATGGTACCCATCTCTACATTTTCAATTTTGTTATCATATTACAGCAGGTGGAGGAAACCCACACAAAATTCTCTACCAAAAACTAAGAGATTTACTCCTTTCACGCACAAAAATTTCTCTTCCCAAAAGCTTAAATATTTACTCCTTCACGCACACAAAATTCTTTGCCAAAATATCAAAGATTTATCCCTTCACACCCATGAATTTCTCTACCCATAAGCTTAGTGATTTACTCCTTCACACACACAAAATTCCTCTACCAAAAGCTCAGATATTTATCCCTTCACACCCATGAATTTATCTACCCATAAGCTCAGCGATTTAATCCTTCACGCACATGAAATTCCTCTTCCAAAAGATCAGATATTTATCCCTTCACACACACGAATTTCTCTTCCAGTATCTCAACAATTTACTTCTGTTCACACCCACAAATTTTGTTCTTTCATGTTCAGTGAAATTACCTCTCTTCACCTACATTTTAATGCTACATTTTCCCTCCCTTTTATCTATGCGTGGGCGAGAGTCCACCCACTCGGCGTAGATTCACTTAAATAATTAGAAAGTTGAAGAATATGTAATTATGAGTAGGGAGAAGAATTCAGATTTATTATTTTAAATTAAGAGTCTTTATCTATAAATAAAAAGGGTTTTTAATGTTTTTCATTTAATGTATTTTAATTATTTAGATATTTGAATTATTATTGATTTTAATCTAGTGCCTTGATATAATAGCATATGTGGATGAACTTGTGTGTGGATGAACTTGTCTGTGGATCGTATTGGTGCCCAAAGAATATTTGATGTGATTACCCTTGTGTGCCATGAATAAGGTTGATGGTGATTGTGTGTAATATTGATATATGTAATTTCAGTTGGTCTATAGATAGAATGTTTCCTAGGCAGTGATTGTTCCAATTAATTGATCATTTTATTGTAGTCGGATTTTTGTGGATGCTTCAGAGGTGCTTTCCACCAAGAATTTTTATATGATGTACTATTGGTTATGTAATCTGTTTGTCTCTATGTGTCTTAATAATAATGTGGATGGATGAATTATTTAAGTTATTAGTTTACTTTTGTCATGAAATTAACATTGATGTATGACTAGTTAAAGTGGTTAGATGTCTTGCGTGAATGAGAATTATACCGTAATGTATGGTTGTTAGATATTATACTTCTTGCACGCAACGAAAACATGATGTAAAGAATGAATGTTTAGACGTTGGACTTCTTGCGCTATGAATTTTTTTTTTATGTGTAATGACTAAGTAATGGGTTCTCTGGTGCCATTGAATTAATGTTGATACCAGATGGATTGATTGATTATTTCGTCTATGCCTTAATTTAATTGATAATTACTTACGCCATGATATATAGTTATGTGTGGATGGACATGTCTGTAGTTACTTTTGGTGACATAAATATTTCGTGAATATTTACCTCGTGCCATTGATTATGATGTGATTAAATAATTGGATTGCTTGCACATTGGAATAATGGTGGATGTACAATGATTTAGCCTTGATTACTCGCATGCATTGCAATAATGGTGATGCATGATTAGTTTGGTAATGAAATTTATTTGCGCACCTAAATTTAAGTGGGTGTGTGATTGATTTGTAATATTTCTTTTCACCTTGAATTTAACGTTGATAAGTCTTGCATCATGAATAAGTTGTGAATTAATCTTGCATCATAAACTCATGTAGATATATGACTGATTTAACAACTATTTTTCTCTTGTGCCATTATTTAAGTTGAGAGGTGATTGTTCTAGAATTGTTTACTATCACACACAACGAATAATTAAATGTTGATGTATGATTAATAAAGATATTGATTTTCCTTTGCGCCATGATTAATTGATGAATATGATTGATGGATTGATCTAGTTGATGTTGGACTTGTTTCTTAGTGGGATGTAGACACCTCCTTGTTCCTCAGAACAGTTGCCATCCCGGAGACCTTAAATGGTTTAAATCAATTGGAACCTGGGCTTGAGCATTTCTTATGTGTCCTGGAGGTCCTAACCTTGCAGGGTAGGTTGGGCGGGTAGTCATTTTATATTCATCATTTGATTGAATGTTGTTGTAAATTGTTTCAATATGATTATGATGTGCTAATATGCTATGATATTTATGTTTATGTGTCACTATCCTTTGTTGACGCGTTGAATGCGCCGTAGCGATTTCCATGGTGAGTAGTTGGTTATTCTTTTACTTATGATGTTGTTCATTAGGCATTGTTGTGATCATGTGTTGATGTTAATTTCTTAATGAAAAGAAATAAATTACCTTTTTTTCTTCGCTTTTTCTTAGGCATAATGGAGGGCTATTACTTATGGTATCAGAGAATATTTAACTCCATGACTTGGGATCATTATGCCTTCCACTGTATTAAACACTTTATTAATAATTTTCCACTAATTAAATTGAATTGTGTCCATGCAGGTAATCATGGTTAGAGGATTCCATGGAGAAAGAGGACATGGTACTGGGCAATGAGGCACGACGCCTCCAGTAGCATCCATGGCAGAGGGGTCTAACCCCAAAGGAGAAGAACAAGTCATTGCATAGAAGAATTTTGTTGTGGGGGATATGGTTGGGTTGGTGAGGTCCTTTCAGAGGATGTTAAAGGCCTTGATTAGCCGTATGGATAGAGATGAGGCCAGGATTCTTATACCCCCTTAGGGTCCACAACGCACCCCAACCGATACTAGTAGCATTCACCAAGAACTCCAAATAGTCAATTTTCCTAAGTTCTTGGGTGCCATGGATGGCACAACCACCGAGGCATGGTTGGAGAACATGGCGATGTGCTTCGCACTTTTTGACTACACTTCCAACATGAAAGTTTGCATGGTGGTATTTTAGCTGAAAGGGAGCGCTCTTCTATGATGGAAGATGCTCCTCCCACAACTGAACATGGTCATTGAAGACATGTCATGGAAACTATTTGAGGAGTGGTTCTGGGAGAGGTATTTTTATGAGGAATTCATTGAGAGCCAACTCAATGAGTTCAATGCCTTATGACAGGGTGGTCATATGGTGCCCGAGTACGAGTCATGTTTCATGGATCTTCTTAGGTATGCTCCACATATGAACACCGAGAAGATCAAGGTCAAAAATTTTATGTTCGGCTTTAGCGTCAGCATTTGTGTGAAAGTTAGGATCCTAATGCCTCAGATGTTGCATGATGTTGTCCAGAAGGCCCTACTAGCTGAGGAAGAGCTTATTAGCGGGGGTCAGGGAAGGACTCCTGCGAGACCGATGGGATAGGCGACATTTGGCGTGCAATAACATCAAACATCGGTTAGAAATCCATAAGGGTATCGAGGCACTCTGAGAGGATCCATGTTAATGACACCATGGATACTGGTTCCTCAAAAGAAAAAACCCACCAGATGACCATAGGACCAGAAACAATTTCATCCGTAGCAACAGAAGTTCAGGCCTATTCAGCAAAACACACCAGGGTTCCAGGCTGGTGGGCCATCAGCTTCTACTTCGGGGACTAGGATTACTATAATGAAGACCGGATGTTGGACATGTGGAGAGCCACATTACTAGCATGACTGTCTGGTTGAGAGGACCAAAGCAGTTAGTTCAGTCGGACACACTAGAGTAAGATATTTGGGAAAGTCCCACCAGATTCATGCAGCGGTGAATAACTGCCAGGTAGAGCACTAGTCTACTATGCTTGAGACATCAAGTACCATCGTTGACAAGACCTTTAGTATTTTGATAGATATTGGTGCTACAGAGATATTTATTTCTGGTGCAGTGCTAAAATAATTAAGTTAAAGGTAGTCAAACAGGATGCGTTCAACTATGTGGAAATGGCTTCGGGAGCCAAGAAAAATATTGGAGGAAGGGCTACGGACTGTAGCCTCAACCTGGGAGATTGTGTAATGAAGGCCAACATGTATGTCATGATATTAGGATATTATGACTTAGTGATCAATATGGACTGGTTGGAATCACATGATGTGATACTCAACTGTAAGAGGAAACAATTGAGTTTGACCTTTTAATGAGGGACAGAGATGAGTGATAGTAGGAAGAAACCAAGGAGTTTCCCTAAGGTTCATCTATTCCCTACATCTACGGAAGACTATGCGCAAAGGATGCAAGCTATATTAAATATTAGCATTGAAAAAAAAGGGCGTGGAGGAAGGACTAGAAAAATTTCCGGTAGTACGAGAGTTTGCAAACATTTTCCCAAAAGAGTTACCAAGTTTCTTGCCGAAAGGGAATTGGAATTTACCATGGACTTAAAACCTAGAACTGAACTAATAGCAAGGATGCCTTATCGGATGTTGACCCATGATTTAGAGGATTTGAAAATGCAATTAAAGGAGTTTTTGCACCTAAGACTTATACATCCAATTGTGTCACCTTGGGGTGCGCTTGTTATTTTCATACCTAAGAAGGATGGGTCGTGGAGACTCTGCATTGACTACCGTCAATTGAACAAGGAAACGATCAAGAAACAATATCCGTTGCCAACAATAGATGATTTGTTTGACCAAATGAAGGGTACAATGGTGTTTTTGAAGATCGACTTGAGATTAGGATATACTAGTTATGAATAAAGGAGGAATACATTCCTAAGACCGCATTCAAGATAAGGTTTGGACATTACGAGTTTACCATTTTACCATTTGGACTGACAAACGCCCCAGGGGTATTTATGAGCTTGATGAATGGGGTGTTCCGCAAATAATTGGAAAAATTTGTTCAAGTATTCATTGATGACATTTTGATATATTCTCAGATGAGGGAAGAACATGACAAACATTTGTGCTTGGTACTACAATGTTTATGAGAGAAAACATTATATAGGAAACTGTTGAAATGTTATTTTTATCAATTGAGGATTCATTATTTAGGGCATGTTATCTCTGGTGAAGGTATCGTTGTGGATCCAACGAAGGTAGAGGATATTATCGAATGTCCTTCACCAACGAACCCACAAGAAATACGTAGCTTCATCTATTTAATTTGATATTATCAACGGTTCATCAAAGGTATTTCAAAGATAGCAAATCTGATTATTGAATTGCAGAAAAAAAAAATGAAGTTTGTATGGACTGAGAAATGCATAGAAGCATTTTGAAGGCTCAAGGAGTTTTTGACGACAATGTTGATACTCAAAGTCCCTGATATGGACGAGGACTTCTTGGTATACACAGACACATCCAAGGAAGAATTAGGTGGAGTCTTGATTCAAGACATTCGAGTGATCTCTTACATCTCAAGGAAGTTAAGAAAGCATGAGGAGAACTACATGATGCATGATTTGGAGTTATTGGCCATTTTGTATGCCCTGAGAGTGTGGAGACACTACCTAATTGGAAAAAAAATTGAATTGAAAACAGACCATTTTGGTTTGCAACAATTTTTTACGCAAAGTGACTTGAACAGGAGGCAAAGGCATTGGTCATAAATACTTAGCGAGTATGATTTTGAGATTACCTACATAAAGGGAACCATGAAAAGAGTTTCAGATGCATTGAGTCAGAGACCATGCATATTTTCGGTGATACCTCTTTAGATGAACCTTCATGAAAATATTTTAACTATACAGTGCGACGATGACTAGTATAAAGAGGTTAAGGAAAATATCAGAAAACACACCATGTTGGTACCAAAATTTGAGGGATTTACTCTTCAAAACGATAGATTAATTAGGTATGATAACCAGATTTACGTATCTCCTACTGATGAGTTGAGAAGTTTGATCCTAAACGAATCTCATAAAGCAGTGTACATGGCTCATCCGAGAGTCATGAAGATGAGGGAAGACCTTAAACCCTTATTATTCTAGAAAAGAATGAAGGAAGACATAGTCAACTACATGGTTAGAAGTCTAGAATGTCAGCAAGTGAAGGTTGAACATAAATATATGGTAGGATTACTATAGCCCCACTCCATTCTGAAATTAAAATGGGAGGTCATTTCGATAGACTTCATTGTTGGATTTTCATTGACGACAAGGAGGCATGAATCAATTTTCTTGGTAGTAGGCACTCTAACAAAGACTGCACATTTTATTCCTATGTGTATGATGTATTAGGCACCAGACGTAGCTATATTTTTTATCAATGAGATTTTGAGATTGCATGGTGTTCCTAAAAGGATCATATCCAATTGAGCATCGGTGTTTACAAAACGATTTTGCACTAGTTTCCAAGAGGTCTTGGGAACCCAACTTAAATTTAGTACCGTGTATCACCCGAAAACAAATGGGTAGATAGAAAGAACAAACCAAATCTTGGAAGATATGTTGTGTATGTACGTGATGGACCAACAAAAGCATTGGGAGGATTTCTTTCCACTGGTATATTTTCCATACAACAACAACTATCAAAGCACCATTAATATGGTGTCATTTGAGTTTATTTATGGGTGACCATGTCAGATGCCTTCGAGATGGGATAGACTTGAGGATAGGGTCTTGGTAGGACCGGAAGTGATGCAATAAATGGAAGAACAAATGCAAATGATAATACAAAATATCAAAGAAGTGGAAGATCAGTGGAAGAGTTATGCTGATGCGTAACACGTTGACTGTAGTTATGAAGTTGGTGATTGAGTCTTCTTGTGGGTGAAACTGCACAAGAGTTCGATCAAGTTTGGAAAGGTTGATAAACTCTCTCCTAGGTTTTTGGGACATTTCTAAGTTGTGGAAAAGAAAGGGATTGTGGCCTATCAAATAACCTTGCTTGATTCTTTTAGGTGTATGCACGATGTTTTTCATGTATCTATTTTGAGACATTATGTTAGTGATTCTATGCATGTGATTGACATAATTTATTTCTAGGTGTCTAATGAGGGTGTGCTCATGGCAGAGCCAATCCACATTCTAGATCATTGCATTTGAAATATATGGCGTTGAATAGTTGATCAGCTCAAGGTCCAGTGGGACAATTATAGTCCACACTCAGCTACTCGAGAGGATGCATATGATATGCACCAATAGTTTCCATTTTTGTTTGATATTTGGACATTTAGATCTTGTTAGATACTTTATTTATTCCCTCTCTTGTGCGCACATGATTTGACTTATTATTTGAGCACACTTGCATGCAAGTGATCTAGTTTAGTATATGGTTTTTGTTCTTCTTATGGATTATGATGATGATGATGTTCGATTACGATGTTATGTTGTTTGATATCTATGTATAGATAGGTTCTATTTATGAGTTTCTCCTAAGTGTGTAGGACACCTGAAAGATTGAGGATGTCGATGGCATCAATGGAATTCCTTGGACTCTGGATCAAGTTAGGGAGTGGATTGTATACGATTTGGATATTTCCATTTATGCATATGTGAAATATGATCAAGTATATTATGATGTTGTTTATGGATCGTTGACATTGTTTTCTTGATGGATGCATGCCGACGATTGCTTGCTAATCAGACTCACATAAAGAGTAAAGGGGCCATGCACAACAACCAAATATTGAGGGAGAGGTGTGACAACATTCCTGCCACAACCTACTATCACTCACGTTGTGGCTTGAATTGTAGGTAAATGATTACCTAGTTCGAGAGATCCACAATGTCATGAGGGAAGACTAAGACATTCTCTCATGAATATTCTAAGGGGAGAGCAATAAGGAAGGGACCTTATTCCTTAGAGGCCCTTGGTCTCTCACAAGCAGGGATGATTTTACGGATGGAAATTTATTTTTAAATGTAGAAACCTTGGCAAATATTTTTAATCCTTCATATGCCAACTGTAAATGTTTGGCGATATTTTTGTAAAAATATTCAAATTTATAAAGATTTTATATAGTTTGTATAAATTTTTGGCAATTTTTAAGGTAAAATGATTGTATCTTATAGAATTTGGGCGAATCATTTTTAGAATATCGAATCTTGTGAAAAAAGCATGGAAAATTAGCCCATGAGGGAAATTTAGCCCCTAAAATCATCCATGCTCACAAGGTCGCCTGAAGGATTATTAGCTCAAAGGGTTGGACAACTACCAAAACCAATCAAAGGTGAGTGGCACCCTTGGAGCACGTAGTGCTTCTTGAAGGGCACGTCGCATAAATAAAACTTGAATAAAGGCGATTGGTACCCTTGGAGCACGGAGTGTGTCTTGAAGGGCACGTTGCGATTTTTAATAAAGGTGAGTCAATGAACCTAGGTTCCTAGAAAACAAAAAAAAAATTGACATTGTCTGACATAAAATAATTATTAATGGGTAATTTTTATTAATTATAAAATCTCCTTAAAAAATTATAATCCTAGTTTAAAATTTTGAGCCTAAGTCTAAAGTGGGTAAGAAGACTAAAAATTAAATTAAAATTTAATAAACGATGGGGGATGAAGAAATATCAAGTTAGGAATTGAAAGAGTAAAAAATTTATATCTAAAGATTTAACTATATAAATGTGTGCAATAGAATACCAAATTGGAAACTAAGATAAGAAAGGAAATAAATGTAAGAATAATGGGGAAGCATAGAAAGGTATCTAGACTATTCAAATCAAAGAAATTTCCTAAATTAAACACAACTAATTTTTAGAAAGGCGTCAGTCATTAAAAGGGAAATAGAGAGAATAAAGGGACAACTAGGAGTAATTGTAGGAGCACTTTTAGGATGGGTGAGGGAAATTGACATTTAATTAAATTAAATGGTGGATTTTTGGTGCAACTAAGGGAACGGGTGACAAGTGTACGGGGGAGAGTAATTCCTAATTAATTTAAAAAAAAATGAATTAAATGTGCAAATGGTAAGTGGTCACAAAGACAAATTCCATAAAAGAAATGGTTGAGAGGAGGAATGGATCATGGAAGGTATGAATAAAGATATGCTGCTAGAATTTCTTTGACTAATTTTACTTGTGAGAGTTGGGATGCCCGGATCACGAAAGAGACTGGTAGGTCGACCTTTCGAGGCAAACTAGGAGCTATATTTTTCTGATTATGTTTGTGCATGGGCCCTTTGAGACTCGAGGGGTTAAGGGGTGAGAAGAGTACTCCTAACGTTGGTTGGGAGGTACCGGTGAGATATCAATGATTAGTAAGCAAGAGCAAGGAGGAAACGCCAGCTACCGAAGAACATCATCAAGTACATCTGAGACGAAGGTTACGGTATTTATCAAAATTCGATATTTGAATTAGGATTTAATTCATTCAATCATGTTTTATTTTATTGCTTATTGAGTTGAAAATGTTATGATGGATTAGACAAGCCCTTGTTGTTTTATAAATTCTAGGAGTGATTCTGAATGGATTCTTTGTTTATTTATTTATTATTATTACTGATCTTGAAAAGTTGTATATAGAATGTTTATCCCTGCCATTCTAGTTGAGATCTGGCCATGAATTTTTCCCTTGATGTGCACCCACAAATATCCTAATCTTACTCCTTGACGAATTCATTAACCCCAGCTCTGAATTTAAATGGATTGATCTACGTTTTTTCTTGATTTATTCGATTATTACCTCGTAATTTAATGCAAAATCACCCAGCATTTGATATGGTTACTTCTTCAATTTTTACATTGTTTTCTCTGCATCCCTTGAAGGATCTATCACCCACGCTTTGAGAAAAATCTACCATCATTTTATTTGGTTGCTTCTTCGATTTTTACATTGTTTCTCTGCAACCTTGAAGGAAATATCACATGCGTTGAGAAAAATTGCCCAACTTTGATCTTGCCCTCTTTGAATGAACTTGGAATTTCTCCCACCATGGTACCCATCTCTGCATTTTGAATTATGTTAGCATATCATTGCGGGTGGAGGAAACCCACACAAAATTCTCTTACAAAAACACAGAGATTTACTCCTTTCACCCACACGGATTTCTCTGCCCAAAATCTCAAAGATTTACTCCTTCACGCACACGAAATTATCTGCCAAAATCTCATAGACTTATCCCTTCACACCCATGAATTTCTCTGCCCATAAGCTCAGCGATTTACTCCTTCACGCACACGAAATTCCTCTACCCAAATCTCAGAGATTTATCCCTTCATACCCACGAATTTCTTTTCCCACAAGCCTATTGAGTTACTCCATCACGCACATGAAATTCCTCTGCCAAAAGCTCAGATATTTATCCAATCACACACACAAATTTCTCTACCAAGAGCTCAACGATTTACTTCTGTTCACACCCACGAATTTTTTTCTTTCATGCTCAAAAAATTACCTCTCTTCATATGCATTTTAATGTTGCATTTTTCCTCCCTTTTATCTCTGTGTGGGCGGGAGTCCACCCGCTAGGTGTAGATTTAGTTGAATAATTAGAAAGTTGAATAATATGTAATTATGAATAGGGAGAAAAATTCAGATTTATTCTTTTAAATTAAGAGTCTTTATCTAGAAATAAAAAGGGTTTTTAATGCTTTTCATTTAATCCTATTTTCATTATTTAGATATTTGAATTAGCATTGATTTTAATCTAGTGCATTGATATAATAGCGTGTGTGGATGAACTTGTGTGTGGATACTATCGGCGCCCAAAGATAATTTAGTGTGATTACCCTTGTGCACCATGACTAAGGTTGATGGTGATTGCATCTAATATTGATATATGTAATTTTAGTTGGTCTATAGTTAGAATGTTTCCTAGGCAGTGATCACGCCAATTAATTGATCATGTTAATGCAGTCGGATTTTTGTGGATGCTTCAGAGGTGATTTGCACCAAGAATTTCTATATGATGTATTATTGGTTATGTAATCTATTTCTCTCTATGCGTATTAAGAATAATGTGGATGGATGAATTATTTAAGTCATTAGTTTACTTTCCTCATGAAATTAGCATTGATGTATGACTAGTTAAAGTTGTTAGATGGCTTACACGAATGTGAATTATACCGTAATGTATGGTTGTTAGATATTAGACTTCTTGCACGCAACAAAACATGACATAAAGAATGATTGTTTAGAAGTTGGACTTCTTGCGCTATGAAAATTTGTTCATGTGTAATGACTAAGTAATTGGTTCTCTAGCAGCATTGAATTAATGCTGATACCAGAGGGGTCGATTGATTATTTCTTATGCGCCTTAATTTAATTGATAATTACTTACACCATGATATGTAGTTATGGTGCCATAAAACTTTGGTTAATATTTACCTCGCACCATTGATTATGTTGTGATTAAATAATTGGATTGCTTGTGCATTGGAATAATGGTGGATGCTTGCGGATTGGAATAATGGTGGATGTACAATGATATAGCCTTGATTACTTGCGCACATTGCATTTATGGCGATGCATGATTAGTTTGGTAATGAAATTTACTTGCACGCCTAAATTTAAGTGGGCGTGTGATTGTTTCGTAATACTTATTTTCACCTTGAATTTAACATTGATCACTCTTGCATCATGAATAAGTTGCGAATTAATCTTGCGTCATAAAATCATGTAAATATATGACCGATTTAGAAACTAGTTTTCTCTTGTGCCATTACTTAAGTTGACTGGTGATTGTTCTAGGATTGTTTACTCTCGCACGCAACGAATAATTAAATGTTGATGTATGATTGATAACGATATTGATTACCCTTTTGTGCCATGATTAATTGATGAATGAGATTGATGGATTGATCTAGTTGATGTTGGAATTGTTTTTCAGTGCAATATAGACACCTCCTTGTTCCTCAAAACAATCGCCAACCCTGAGACTTTAAATGGTTAAAATCAATTGGAACCTAGGATTGAGCGTTGCTTATGTGTCATCGAGGTCATAACCGTGCAGGGTAGGTTGGGCGAGTAGTCATTTTATATTCATCCTCTGATTCAATGTTGTTGTAAATTGTTTCAAGATGATTATGATGTGCTAATCTGCTACACTATTTATGTTTATGTGTCGCTACCCTTCGTTGACGCTTTGAATGCGTCGTAGTGATTTCTATGATGAGTAGTTGGTACTACTTTTACTTATGATGTTGTTTATTAGGTGTCGTTGTGTTGATGTTAATTTCTTAATGCAATTTTGTTTTTTATGTTTTGTGCCACCTTTTCTTAGGCATAACAGAGGGTTGTTACACTCTTACTCTTGTATCCTATCCCCTTATAGTACTCCCTACTCCTATCCCCTTTAAGTGATGAAATAATGTGTTAACATGGCCCCCTCTATATATAATAATTTGCAGTTTTCAACATTCACCTAAGTTTCTTTATTCGATCTTCGTGCTTATTTTTTAAGTGTGTGAATTCATGAACATAATACATAAGGTAAGATCTGTTGGCTTCGCCCACCTATGAAAACATGTTGTCATATGGAGATGATTGCTTGCATCGACTTTCTTGCTAAGTTTGTTTATGACTCACTATCACTGAGTGAGGCTAGCGCAACTCACTCTCACTAAGGATGGCTAAGGCAGGTTGTCATGCAATATATTATATCCTTCAAACAAACATAGTGCAAGGCCTCATGTCCTGATGATACAACCAATCTTCGGACCCACAGGTAACTAACCGATAGGCGTAGGGTCAATTCCCATATTATATTATTCATATATATAGGAAAAACTATATACCTGATTTCACTTCAAATTTTGTGAGATTTAGGTGTGGGAACCTTATGCTACAGATCGAGTTGAGTCATTTCGTTTCTAGCTACGGAATTCCCAAGACAATGATGCAGAACTAGGAGTGGGGAAAATCAAATTTCTAAGAGGAAAATTTCCCACACATCTTAGAAGGGAATCTGAAGGGGAGTTGGCTTGGGTAGTGCAGATACTTTGATGGGGGTAGTGCAGACACTTTTATTGGTGGAATGCAGACACTTTTTGGAGAATCATATGTCAATGTAATATAACTCCATTGAGAGAAAATGTTATCTCACGGTTTCCACTTCTTAGGTTCCAGGTTCCATTTCTTTTTAAGGAGGAAGGCATCGTGCTTAGTTTCTTCTAATGATGACATGCGTGGGCCTTGTTGATGGCTTTGGGAGCTCTGAAGAAGCTAGGACTAGTGGGTATGAATCAACCAGGTCAACAGAATATGAAACTTATATAGGAATGGCACCTAGGTATGGGACTCGATATGTTCTATCAATGGCATGTGCCTGGCCTGGTCCCTTTGATTACATGGTCTTCACTACAGATGTTGGATTTTCTTCTGTTGGATTTTCTTCTAGTGTATCTTGATCTACACTTGGGTCTCAATCTAGAAACTCTTAATCCAAAAGAAGGAAAATATAGACCTAACCTTACACCTTCGACTTGACCTTACCCCCTTCAGGTATCTTATGTACTTACTTCCACTAGTGTCTCTTGTGTGCTAGTGTCTCGTTTGTACTTAAAATCTAGATCATACAAGCTATACCAGACTTACAAGCTATCAATGAAAAGCTATGAAATAGGAGGGAGATCATAAATAAGAGTTCATATCATGACCATGAAATAGGAAGAACAACCATGAGATTTGATAAGTACCAACAAAACCTTTCTCTTTGAATATATGTGTTGGTGTCAACAAGAGAAGGCTCGTTGGAATCAAGATATCGATGCAACCATGGGACTGGCGCTAGAGAGAGTTTTATCATTATCAAATGTAAACTGATAGATTTTGTGACATCGCATTGGGTGCAACTTGATATCCAAACTATGTAGTCGATCAATCACTCGATCAATAACTAAATAAAATGTTCTCGGGTAGGATAACCCAAAACAAGCAAAGATGGAAGTCGTATCTCATGTCTCTCCCTCATATTGGTCGTAAATAAAAAAATAAATTGCTCACTTGGACCCACAAATCTACCTGCCCTATGAGGTATCTTTTTGTTTTAGACCCTGCGACAAAAAATATTCCTTCGTCTGATGCACAAAACCTCCACACATAAATCTATCAAGTGAGCCTGTCATTTGTTTCTTCTCCTATTCATCCTGGTTTGATTCTTTTTATTAGTTCACATCCATTCGTATTCTTAGTAAATCTCACGATCTACCCAACAACATCCCACCCGCCTGCCATCAATTTCACTCTAGTCATCCCAGCTCTTATTGCAAGAGCCATATCAGAGTTGTTGTTGAATGAAACCACACAAGCCATTGATCGATCCATCCCCAAAAATTGAAAGTATGCGCAAGCAAGCATCGTATTAGCATTTGAAACATTGTGCCCTCCTTTGTCTTAAAGTCAAATGTCACATTCTATCCATATGGAACTATAACCATGATATCAATGAGCATAAGAGCGAACTAAACCCATGATACAAGGTCCATTTTCACACTTCAGGGGCTTTCTTGGGTCAAGGAGGACACATAGAGCATGTAAATAACCATTGATAAAGATTTATCCCAACTCTAAAAGGGATTCTCTTTATTTAATTGGTTGTTTGTTCCCCTACTTTGGGTAAGACTAAATGCACTCTTCAAGGGATTTCTTGGGTTACCCTTAGGGAAACCCATTGCTCAACGTAAATCCCCCCTCAACATACCCTCCCCACTAGCACTAAAGTTGCATAAAATGTTCTGCAAAGCCCAGTCCTGAGGATCAAACCCGAAAAGCTTGTATAGCAGATCATAGTGAGGAGCTAGTCATGCAAGCTAGCCATTCTAATGATCAAGGAGCTTCTCAGTCTATTCTATCTGTAGTGAGAAGGCTAGAAGGAAAAATCGACACACGAGGAACCATCCACCCCCCACCCAATTAACGGAAGGCAACTGCATGGGCAGGTACACGTATCTTTGCCTTATGGATGGAGGAGAGCTATTGTGACCAAATCAATTTGCATAGAGAGTCGCTTGACGAGCCAGGGGGCAGGGTTCCACTCGTTGAATCCCTTATGGGTAGACAAGGGAGTTCACCCTAACTATTGGCGATTGGCAGCTTGAACCACAACATACGCCATATCCATATTTGTCACCTAATATAATGAGTAGCCATATATTCTATGATCCATCTGATCAGCGGGACCACCACTCGGTAGGACATCAGGTGTTGTGGCCTTTTGATCTCCTATTCAATTTATTTTTCGTTGGGCTCTTAACTCAATTTCACCTAATCACATAGCCTAGTCATGGAATCCACTGCTTGGAAATATAGGGGATCAATAAACTTACCAGTCTATTCGATCTTAATCATGGGAGAAAGGGGTAAGAAAAGGAAATGGAATTATTTGGGTAAGTATCACGGGAAGGAATATCAAGTTGGGACATATTAGGTCTTCAGGAGATCAAGGAGAGACAGACCGATCATGAAGGGTTAGATGGTGTGACGGCTGAAGTATTTGGGATAGAAAGGAGTGCACTACCCCCCAGATGAGGGAGATCAAGGAGAGATGGGCCATCAGAGGGAGGGTTTTACAATTGGACGGATTAGGTCCGAGGGGATAAATGAATCAACCACGCTTTTCTTTGGGCCCACTACCAGAGCTATTATTTTTCACATTTCCATGGCCAGCTCAACTATCTCCTCCTGTATGATCTGATTATGTAAGCTACGTAGGCCACATCATTCAAGTAGGTTCCCTAACCAATAGAGAGGCCCTTTTAAAAGAGGCAAGTGTTAGCTTTCCCTTTCTAAGAAATTGTAACTTTGATAAGGAAACCATTTAACACTTGGAATTGAAAACACTATAATGAGAGGATAGGGCTGTAACTATCCTTAGCGTGCACTAGCGGCTCTACTCAATGAAGTCTCTCCTAAAATAATTCTTAGAATGAAGTCTCTCCAACTCCATATCTACAATCTAAAATAGCTAGTACTAATTCTATGACTAAATAAATGCTATAAAATGAATTGAACAAGGTGACATTGTCAAGGTATAGTCGACGAACTACAAAAATATGATATGCCATCTTAAGGTCCGTATTACCAACTATGAAAAAATTGGTCCATAATATGACTAATATGTCAATGAAAGGTTTGTAAATACTGCTACATAGACTGCACATACTATTAAGCATTCTTCCTCTCGTCGAGCCTTCACTTAACATGCAATCGTGCATGCTACCAAGCCTTGACTTTTCATCTTTTACCAGCTCACCACACTTGAACTTAGTCCAGTAAGTAATTCATGGGCTTCCTAACACCTTGCTTTCCTTCATTAATTGTTCCTAGGCACTAATGCTCTTTCTCGGGACACATTGTCAGAGGGGGGTTCCCTTTCCATATCCAATCTAATGGGGGTTTTACTCTCCTACAATGATCCCAATTGAAGTCTCTTTGAGGTGAGATCCTATTAGCACCACCATTTCCATGGGAATAAAATAATCAATGGGAAATCCTCCAGTGGGAGTAAGCCAATGCAGACTTCTCTAGTGGGGGAATAATCTATGCCCATTCCATCGTATTATGTCATTTATGTTCGAGAGATGAAACCAATGTACCCTACCATTATTGGTCGGCACTAGGTTAGAGCAATTATAGGTGATTTGGTCAATCTATGATTGAAATCCATAGATTGGTAATCAGAATAGCATTGTTCCACTGGATTGGGATATAGAGCAATAAAATACTATGTAGATTGCACTTATTTGATGATTGTTCACTATTATGGTATGGGTTCTACTGATTTCCTATATGGACACTTCGATTGTTCTCACTTGGTCTTACTAGGCTACAACTATGTCTAATCTTTTGACACTTTGACTAAACTCTGTGGTATTGGTTCATGGTGTAATTAGTATTATGGTCACATTCATATTAAACTAAACGCTGGGTCATGCAATGACCGAAAGGACTAGAGTGTTTCACTACTCACTAGTGATCATAGACCAAGTATTTAAGAATTTCCTTCACCTTCGTTCCAAGATAGCAATTATAGTGCTTAGTTCAACATGCATTAACGAATAAAATGCATACTAGATCAAAGACTCCAACTAAATCAAATCCATAACCACAAACCAATCATGAAACATAACGTCATGAGTATGAATCAACCCATAGGTTACGACTTAAAGATGGGAATGAGCAGGCAAAATCTAGAACTCCACCACAATTTGACGAATCAATCACAACTAGTCACTGTTGAACGACTTGGGCATGGGCGGGCATAGTGAAGCTACTAGTTGACTAAACCTTCACATAGCTAATCGTACCTATCAATTGAGTGCTTACATGTCTCTTTCTCTTTTAGTAATCACATTACATGCACTACTAGCTAGGGCCTTCGCAGAGCTCAGGGCTGGGTTGGTCCTGCTTCACTGGTCAACACTTCGCAGAGCCTCATCCTTCTTCCCTTATTCACAGAGCTAGATCTTCTATTTTGTTTGTCCTGCCACCTCAATCCAGCAGGACCAAATAATTTTTCTCTTTCTTCCCCTCAAATCCTAATCTTAGCTAGTGGTGACAGTTTGTTATGGTTTTCCTTAATGAGAGGAGGTAGGGTGATTGCTTCATTCCCAGTTTTCTTGAAGGAGTAGAGGGAGCTAGTGGTGATGGATCTTCCGTTCTTATATCTATTTATCCCTTGCTAGTGGTGTTGGTTTTTTATACACGGACATGTCGTACCAAATCGCTCGATCTCTCTCTCCTACCTTACCTTACTAGGCAAGCAGAGCTAGTGTTGTTTGTTAGGGTGGTTTTATCTCACTGACCCAGTCGAACTTCTTACCCACTCGAACTTGTGATTGATTCTTGGGAGAGAGGGAAAAGAAGACTGACCCTATCTCTCGGCATTGAACCTATTCAATCGATATTATAGACGTGATATGAGATGCAAATGCGAACAAAATAGTGGCCTTTCTGCACTCAACCATGGATTGAGGATCGAGTGTAGGCCCTATCGTCATTTATGCACTCAACCATTTTCGATCAAGGGTGTCGAGCACATAAATTCTATGTCCCTTGACCTCCTCAATCGGTCAAATGCATGACCTCGACCTTGATCTAAAGGTGGTGTATGGGGGAGGAAGGACCACTCCACTATATGGGGCTAGGGGAACCGAAATAGAGGTGACTGTAAGAGATGGTAATTGTTAGAGTGTGAACATGGCCTATCACTATCAAATGGGGTAGGGGCCCTAAATAAATAGAGGGCAAGGGTGGTAAATTCTCCTCCGTGGAGTCTTTCTTTCTCCTTGGCCTTATTCTCTCTCATTATCTAGTTAACGAAATGAAGGAGATAATACGGTAGAGAAACACTTTGTAAGGTAATATATTCTATGGAGTTGGACCATCAGTCATAGGAGATCCCCATTGACCTTCATTGCCATAGATAATTGATGATAACTGCTAGTTTATGCACTTAATGTGCTCAATACAGGTAGGTGGACATGGCCATTCATAGTTGGGTAGGCTTGGCTGGATACTCATCACCTAAACTAGTTGTTCAGGTAATGAACTAAGAATAGGGAAGATTTCATCTCACCCACCTAAGCTTCTTATGCTGTGGAAGGAAGGAGAAAACTGAAATGCATGAAATGAATCGAGTTTGCCATAGAAAAATTAGATCTTGTCTTGGATACTCGAATGGGATACTCTACTTGGACTTCTCTACTTTTAGACCGTGGCCTACTCCACTAAGATACTCTTCTCAAATAGGATAGGATCTCGTTTGGAGTGGTTTCTTCCTGTGTTCAGTTTGATAAGGTCCCTAATTTCTCAGGTTTGAAGTAGTAGTCATCTATCCCATCCATGCCAAAGGATTTGTCCAGGACCCGACTTGAAGTGCTCGATCACCCACCTATCGAATGTAAAAGATAACTTTCAAATCATTATCTCCTTAAGACAATAGGAAGAAGAATCTCATTTCTCTACTTGCTCGATCCTCTCCCTCCACCCCCCCCTTCATCATCTTGACCATGTCTAGTTGTAGGGTGACAGAGACCCCCCCCCTTATCTCCTTGGGGTTGTGCGACCTCCTGGTCAAAGATCATTCCAAACACTGAGTCAGATTGACTATCTAGGTCCCTGTTGGTACCCAAAACCAATATACATAGGCCCCTTTTCTCCTAAGGTGTAGGTCCTGTGAGACTCGCGGGCTCCTGTAAATCCCCTGTTCCATAATTTGGAAATTTGAATAACAACGGATGCTAGCTCTCAGGGATAGATCCTTTCCCCCATGCGACCTCAGGCTATGACCCGCGATTGAAATTCCCCAAGTGCTTCGAACTTCAGGCTTCATCCATTTCAACCACAGCTGTAACCTTTTCCCCTGAAATTTGAACACAATGGGTGCGAGGATCAAAGGTCCCTGTAACTACCCTAGATCAACGACTGTGATCTATTTGGACTATGGCCTTCAAGATTCTTGAATTCACCAACCTTTGTTTCTCCTGGTTAGAGAATCGTCAAAGTGTTTACCTAGTGCCACTTGTCATGTCTCAATGGACGACTCTAATGACCTCGTGACTTCGGCTTCATGAGTCCTTTCACCTTCACTCCTCTATTCATCTAAATTTCTTACGCTCCGGAGTGCGGGATTTGGTGAAACCTGTCCATTTTGCTTGGATGGCCCAGATTTGCTTCAACTTCCTCTCTTCGGGTATTCTCCCAACTCTGCACCTGCTTTCTTCTAAAGTACCTGTCCTCTGAAACACGTGGATCTCCACCAAGCATCCTTCTGGATCCAATGGTCTAGATCTTCTATGCCCTTTGCGACATCGTGAGGGTTGCTCCTTTATCCACGTTGATTCTTTTGAAGTTCTTTCCCGCGAACTCTTGAATCTGTTGCCACCTGTCTCCTGAAAATCAACGATTAGGATCTACTTCGCTCTTAGGAGCTTCAACAATTTCATATTCTTCTCCACGCAGATCTTCTAGAGATTTACCTCACGTACCCTTCGATCTGTTGCCACCTGTCCTTCTGATCCGATGGTTTAGATTGACTCGACACTTCTCCCTTCGAGAGTTTTTGGATCCTCACTTCTCTGCTACTCTCTGGAGTGTACAACCTTCAGAGTGAGGGATCCTCCTCCATGTGTCCCTTCGAATGATAGACGGTCCCAATCTACCTCAGTACTTCTGGACTTCAACAATTCCATTCTCCTTGTGCACTTAAAAGGGTTTAAGTCTCATGCACTTACCTCTGGATCCAATGACTGTTGGTCCCTCACACCCAGATATGAAGGATAGGATATGATCCTCTCCTCAGAACGTTCCCTTGGATGTCTGGACATGGATTCAATGGTCCAGATCTCTTTCTCTACAACTGATCTGATTCTTGTTGTCGCTCCTCCTCCTGAATTTCAGATTTCTTCCGACTTGGAAGAATTTTTTAAGTGTTCAAAGGTTTTGGCCTTTGAACCTCCTCTTGGGAACTCGACTTCTCCAATGTTCAACTCTGCTCCCCCTATTGAGCTTATTCTTGCTCAATATCTAAGGGACTAGACCCTTCTGCATCTTACAAAATACTTTTTGGTTCCCCCCTAGTACGTTCTATGCTCATCCTCCTGAGCTTGTAAAGTGAAACTACTTTAATTCTAGTGCACTCTTTGTGCTTGGATGATCCCTCAGATGGCTTCATACTTTCAACACTTCATCTAAGTGTTGGTCCGGTGCACTCCTTGCACATGTCTTCCTCCTGAACCATGAACTCTTTCATTTTCAATGACACACTCCTTGCATTCGCTCAATGCACACTTGTAGAGCTTCCCCATAGAGTATTCAGTGACTATGGGTTTTATTCAACCTTCCCAACACTTCATAATGTGTTGTTCATGTGCACTCTTTTCACTCACTCAATTCCCTCCTGGCAAAGCCCTACAAAGTTTTCAACAACTATGAAGTATCTCTCTTGTCTGTCTACTAGAATGTTCAGTAACTCTAGGGTGTCTTCTATGTGCCTTCTCTCCATACTCCTTCCTACACAGTATTCAATAAATCTAAGGATCTCCTTGAGTTTTTATTTATCCTAGTGTGCCCTCTTGACACGTTCTCTTCTGAATTCGATTTGAAATTCAGATGCGCACTCCTTACGCTTGCTCACAGAGTTTTCAATACCCTGTTGCACACTCCTTGCACAACCTAAAGAACCTGGAACGAATCCACAACTCTCAAATAGATAGTGGAATCTATATTAACCCTACATATGGAAACCTATCATGCATCTACAACATGCATTCATAAACACATGGATAACATTCACAAAACACATAAACACACAAAAAACTCATAGGCAGGAAAAATTGCTCTTTGTATTAACATGAATGTATGCTTACAATGTGTGTAATATCATACTGCAAATGAGTCTCAACTCTCTCCTCTCCTTACTCTCCTTACTCTCCTTATCCTTAACTCCTCTAATGAAATTTGATACAAATATCTTTTTACAAAAGAGGGGCTCCTCGAGCCTTTCCCTCCTACTAACCTAACTCTCATTAATTTACATTGAATTACATTCAATAGCCATCTAGTCCGAATCAGATATAGATCCCATCATCCTTTCAGCCATTAAAGGTGACCTTATCTCTTTCCTGAACAAAGGCATCGACTTGGATATTCCATCCTTACAATATTTAATTGTATTAAATATTACATTGGAAATTAAAAATGAGGGTAAAACGAGAGGGTTGGTGCCTCTCCCCTCCTTTAATGTGATTTGATGTGCTAGAATGTTGGCGCATTGTTGAGGTGGAGCGATGCTCTTGCATCATAGGGTTAACACCAATGCCTACCTATTCCCATCAATTCCTACCTAGTGCTAGTTTCAAACTTTGGGTAAATTGCATGGATAACCATGGCTATTTTCATGCAATTTTACGCTACTTTCCAACTATAAAGTTGTATTGAACCATAATGGGATTTATTGCTCACTTGACCATAGGGCCCCCCGCCAAACAATTATTTTGGATCATATTTCTTCCGACTTTATGTCATTTAGAATCTAAAGCCTTTTCCGGACATCTTTATCCTATAGCCATTATGAACCCTCTCTCCTTACTAGGATATAGAGAGACAACTCACTAAATCTTATTTAGTAGGATATCTTGAGCCAGGGATTGATGGTTTCCACTAACACTACAGAGAGGAAGGAAGATGATCGATCCATCTCTAGTTTTTTATTGGGTGTGTTTTTTGCCCCTAGTAATACATGGTATAACCAAGCATTCTCTGACGTAGTTAATAACAACTAATTAATCCCCAGTTCCTCTACACAAAAAGGAGTCTCTTATGTTGGTGGTGGTGGGGGGTGATTATTATAAAGAGAAAAATAAAGATGATGGAAATGAGAAGAACACGGTGAAGAAGAAAAATAACAGCTTAATAAAAGTGGCAGAACAAGATGATCCTGAGTTGATCCTCTACTACTCCTATTTCGGCTATTACCTCACCTTTTATCTCTTCCCTTATAAACTTCTACTGATGAGGCCATGTCTATTGTATATTCTTCTGTCCCTACTCTTATATATTAGGGGTTATCCCTCTTTCTGAATCCGTGTCTACTAGTGCTCTCCTAACCCAACCAATCCTATTCTTCTATTCCACTTGTGACTTTACCTTTAGTATGTTGACTTCAAGTAGCAACTCCTTGGTTTTCTGCTGGTATCGGGATTTGACCGTGGCCCAGTCTTATTTCCAGTGCTATTCTTTCCAAAAACTATTTTTGGAGGAAACAATGGAACAATAAAACCCCTAATCACTACCCAGCCACCCAACTATGCTGAGACTGAGATACTCTAGTTTCCTTGACTTAAAGATGTTAAACACATAACATAAATTTTGACTGAAATCAAGATTTTGAATTAAATAAATAGAGCTGACAAAACAACAAACTAGTTTATCGCATTTAGTAATTTATCGCATTGAGTAAAACAATTATAACAAGTGATATCTCCCACTCACTCCACCCAAACCAAGAAACACCCATTAGAAGGAAGAACACCAATCAAAAGGACTCAGAACCATCAACAACACCAATCAAATGTCACATACTCACCCCCGCCCACCACCCCAACAAACGAATGATCAATTTCAGTCATCCAATCAAAACAAATTCACAGTAGGTGCACCATTGAGATGAAAACAATGCATAATATAATAAGAACAAGTTTCATTTCCCAAGTGAGCAGGGCCAATCGAATCAACAATTCCCAACCGAGCAGTTCTAAGTGGAGAGTTTTTAATCTCCACTAACGGTTTACCTTGATTCAGTATACCTAGCATCCCAGCCAACATCCCTATAGAGCGTGAATTTCGAGCAAGAAGATGGGGACTGGAAATTGGTGATGGTGGTAGATTTTCTCACCTTGGTGGTCTCTGATCACATCTTTCTAATTGGTACCCTGTAATAAAAGTCGATAGAGTATTTAAAGGCACCCACCATATGTAAAGGAGATACACATGGTATATTAGAGTCTTGAGTGGGATACTAGGATTACACCCTAATATAAAGTAGGACATGGGGTGATCCCTGTTTTAGGAGAACGAAAAAACCCAAATAATGTCAATACCTGCTTTAGGAGAACGCAGTAATCCCCAATAAAGAAAGTCTATATTGGGATTAGTATCCCCAAAATATCCTCTATAAAGAAGGTATCTACTTGTTTTAACTTAAATAATGTACTTTCTCTAAAGGGGTCAACACCTATATTGATTGTATGAGATCTTATCTTATGGAAGAAGTCACCACCAATACAATACTTGCGAGAGGTGGTACAAAGACTCGTTCATAAAAAATATTAGGAAAGGCCAAATTATATAATATAAAGAGTGAAAATGTGCTTTGGGGTACTGATATTGCATAGCATAAAAATGTGCTCATTTAAGTTTTTAGAGTCGAAAGCAAGGGAGACAAGCGAAGCATAGTAAGTGAGTTTAACAAGCATATTTTTAGTACTACACAAACTTGAGTACTTCATTAGGATCATTAGTTTTAGTTTATGACCATGAGGTGATATGAGGAACAATTCATATATGATATTAAAGGTTATTTCTTTTCTTTCAACTTTCGGAACCTTGAGACCGGATGGATGATTTTGAGCGATATTTGTAACTTTATTTTTGTTAGAGGTAGATGGGTTAACCTTAAGGCTGGGAAGGTATATCTTATAAGGCATTCTACCTTTCCTTAAGGAAGGGAATTCATTGCCCTACCTTCTAACTTGCCAATATTCATAAGATCCATTAAGGGTTGGCCCTCTTACTTTCCTTTGGTCTAGCTTTTGAGTATCCCTTCTGAATCAAGGGAATTGTTTATATAAATGCATACTATGGAATCTGGATCTGAACTTTTCAATAACATTTAAAACAAATATTCCAGAGTTACCATACCTTTCAGAATGTTTTTTGTCTCCATATTTATTACTCCTTCTTTTTCAAGCTCTACATCAGTCCTCATGTCCTCATAAATTGCATGTGTCAAATACACCTATGTTAGACATGAATTCAAAATATGTTGATCATGCTCAAATACCTTAAAATTACCAATGTTGGAAGGTATGGATGGGGTTGAAACAAATTCAAATTAAAATATTTTCAATCTTTATTCCTCAAGAGGCTCAAGATTTCCATCTTCCACTGCTAGCGAATCTGCAATCATGTTGTGTCTTCTTGAGATTCTGATCAGTAAGCATTTAAGAGAGTTTATCCTAGTGTTGTTATGATATTCCATCTAGTTACTACAAGTATAGTTCTTGTATCTGTACGTGTTCCTAGAAGTGATGTTCCTACATAATCCATTGTTCCGACGAGAGTGTTCCAAACAACCCAATAGACCAAGGATTTGTCTTCATGGCCTGAAGGTTTTTAGGAAATTATTCAAGGAAACTGCTTCTCTCATCGATGCCTCTTCCATTAGATTGGTCGCGTCCAAAATTTGACTCCAAGACTAGTCGCAGGATATGGAGGTCGAGGGGGGAGCAAGCTAGTGCAATTTTTTGTTCCTGTTGTGGTGCGATGGAATCCTTAGGCCCTTTTTTCATCCCAGAAAAGTAGCAACAATTATATGAAGTGGTCTAAAGCAAGGTTAAAATCTTCTCATCAATGACTTACCAGAGGACAATTCCCCATACTGACATGCACCGAGTTGATTACCTCTTACTTCCAGCCCTATGACACTAGTAATAAGGGTCCCATGGCCATCTTTCAAGATCACATGATAGACTTGTGGGACATCCTAGACCCAATGAATCCCATGGCCTCACACTGATCACACATATCTTTGTGGACTTGAATGTTAAAAGTTCTTCTCCAAAGCAACAGGTCTTAGCTAGGGAACATCCTTTGTCTTGAGCACCTTCATTATTCCTCATCTTTTTGGGTTGCTTATTTCCATTTCTTTTTTTTTCCTTCTTTGAGGTTATTTTTCTCTCTTTAGGTATTCCCTAGGAACATAAAGTCCTCACACCCTGCAAAAATCTTTGGGGGAACTCCACTAACCAGGTTGGTAGGATAAATACAAGTACCCACCTCGAGTGAGTGGTTGGAGGCATCACTCGCCCTAACCTTTCAACATTTAGGAAGGAGAATTCTAAAAGTATGAATCAGACCAAATGACACAAACTTCCAATAAATAGGTACCCTTGATTCCCCATTGGAAATTGGAGATTGTATGTGTCCCATTGGTTTATTCCCCTCCCAATCAATAGGGATATTTACTGCAATTTCATTTTCGTCAATTAGAAATTATTCCACTTTATATTCAATAAGGGTGTATGGTCATCCAATCCCTTAAACAATAAGTGTTTAGGTGGTTTCATTGATCAACATCAAATTAGATGAAAATTTATCATCTTGCCCGACCAAATACTCTATCTCTATTAGAAATCTAGGCACTTTGATGAGTGCTCTTCTCCGTATCTAGCAATGTTGCCCTCTATATATTCCATGCTATTTTGGAAGTCCATGCAGCCACTCCCAGGTTCCTTTTGTCTCATTTCTTACTCGAATGAAATGAAATTCATGAGGCAAGGAAATAGAAGCACATTATAAGCATGTTAGACATGAATGAGTGAAGGGGAAACTCTCTCAGGCAATGTTATAGTGGAATCAAGGTGATGAACATAAAATCAAAAGATTGCATTAAACCAATCATAGATAAATTTCTTGAGATTCCAATCTTCATTAATAACAAATCATTTTGAGTACCTGCTATGAGTTCGCCTTTTGGACCCCCTAAAGGAAGATATTTTATTCACTAGTATAAGATAGAAATGCATGAGCAACATAGCTTAAGAGATATTCTATAGTCATTCCCACATTCATCCTTCCACGAAACCCACCCCACACCCCATCTCGAAAAATTAAAAAATGACACTATTCATTCCCCCACGGGACCGATAATTGTGTGTGGACTAACTATATGGCCTTGGGACAAGGGTTTGCTTGAGCTAGTCAAGCTAAGGGAAAATTTATTGAGTGTAGTTCTCTACTGAAACATATTTTAAACATAGCAACGTTAGATATGATATGTTGCCTCGATCGGGGGAGCTAGTACTCATGCTCCATCATGTCTGGGAAAGATTAATGTTAGGAAATATCTTGTTAATGATCTAGTTAGTGATAATTGTAGTGGTTTCTTCAAATCTCATATTGTTTTTTACCCGAAGCATTTTTCTCCAATCTCTGAGGTTCCCCCCTTTATTTTCTTTTGGGTCAAGATCAGATAATCACAGACAAAATCATATTCCTTTTGCATAGGGTGTGGAGCAACAACACACATTGCACAGGAGGAAAAACTAGCACACACTGCATAGCAAGTGGAACAAACACGAACCATGAAACATGTGTGTGTTGAAGAGGGGGGTAAGACATCAACATCCTTTGCAGTGCTAATAAATGGGACAGCTTCAAGGTTTTTCAATCCAACAAGGGATTTTAGGAAAGAGTGAATGCCCACTTTCTCCATTTCTATTTCTCATAACAATTGAAGGGCTAAGCAGAGCAATTCTGGAAGCCAAAAGTAGAGGAGCACATAAATGTATTTCCTCTATTTATTGTATCCTTGTCACACGAAAAGTAAGGCAATCATTAGGGAGATAGTTTTTGACATATAAGGGATGCAAAAGTCTCATGATAGGTTAAACCAACTCTTTGCAGAGCTCTTTGCCTCTCCACCCCTTACCAAATGATTTTTTTTTAGTACTAACCTAATTAAGGACCTCCTACTGGAAAGTTTGTGTGGAACTAACCTTCATCACTCATTCATTTAGGAAGAAATTTGTCAGCCATACGATATAGTTGGGTGGCATTAAAATGAGGACATCGAATCATCTAGATTTAGTTGATGATAAAGCTTGCTCGAGGATTAGGTAAAGTTGTCTTTCATCAATGAAGTTGATCTTGCTTTCTTTTATGATAAATCTTGTGAGGGAGCCATGCTTTTTTTCCGACGAGGAAGGAAAAGTTCTTGAACTCCCTACTATTGATATTTCAAGGAGACAACCTATATAATCCTAAATCGGGTTCAGAAACTAGTTGATATGTCCTCCTACTTATTCTATCAAACCTAGCCAATGATTTGTAAAAGCAGTGGATTTCCTTCGAAAGAGTATAACTTGGCTTCATTGATGCAGAGAGAAAAACAAATCCAAGCCAAGGAGATAAGTAAGTAATTAAAAAGTAGCGAGAGTAGGAGGAGATGAATATATGGTTGACCATGCTAAGGAATCATTTTTCTCTGTATCTTCTATCCTTGTACCTGCTAATCAAATCAGATCGACTGAAACTGGATATGCTATCGGTGGAGAAAAAAAAACAACAACCGGAACTGAAATTGGATCTTCAACATGTTAGTTATAACCTCAACAGTGTGTGACTATACACTGCTAGTTGTTCTGGCAAGATGTACCAGTCATTAGGATTTGGTTCTGACTTCTTGATTTGGTGGTTTTGTTTTCCCTTTTATCTTTAGATCATCATCTAATACAATGGTGCTCTACATTTTCCTATTCTAGATATTTCTCTTTTGTATTGTCTATTTCTTTTATAGTTTTTCCATGGTATCAGAGCACGGGAGGTAAGACTCTTCACAGAGACTGGAGAGAAGTCCGCTAAAGGAGCACTAGAGACATCATTCCACTAAAGGAACATTGGAGTAGTCTACTAAAGGAGAGCTAGAGACATCACAATGAAAGGATGAATATTTGTAGAAGAAGATTCAAGATGAAGAGATTTAAGAATTCGTGGAATCCTTTCTTTGGGAGGAATATGCAGAAGTAGTAGAGAAGAAGCTACAATAGTCGTTAGATCGGCCACGGGAACATATATGGGTTGTCACATCAAGCCCATATAGGACAAGGAGCATGTGAAGGAGCCAAACAGATCTCGACCATTAGAGTTTTGTACGGGCAACATAAGTCATCAGATCAAGGAAAGGTTAAGTCATGACTATCAGATCTCAGTGAGGGAAGAATGACGGTGAGGTGCCATTGCGAATATCAAAGGGAAATTTAAATAGTCTGCAAGTTCAGAATCTATAATCCCTCAGGATCGTTATTCTTGCTATATCAACAAATCAATGGTGGACATCGACCCCACAACGGACAAGCATCTTTGTATTGCAGATATCGGGAAGGAAATTAATGCGCGAGCAAGTTTAGGTTATGGAATCATTTGTGGTCATCAATCTTCATGGTACATTTAAACACGACCATAGATATTACAAGTTGAGATAATCTCCCAAAGTTTTAAGCCGAGGTCACAACTCTTGGTCGCATGTAGAGAAGACAGAGGACTTCACATATTCAGTGAAATTATTGCAAGGGTTGCAAAGAAGTCAAAGGATCCTGAATCTTGTTCATCGATCTAGAAAAAGGACATGTGTCAGAAAATCCTATAGTCCGGTGGTATAGAACACTGCAAGACTTTGGTAGAGAAGGTGTCTAGGTTCCCGAAGTCTCGGAGATCCGAAGTGACTCTGGACCGTTGGATCCAAAAAATATGTGTGAGGAGATATTTTACTTCGGAGGAATTAGAGCACATGTGCTAAGGGTTACTAGTATCTCGAAGATCCGAAGAGTAGAGTGCATCTAGACCGTCGATGTAAATGCCACATGGCAATAGATTGGAGGAGGTTCAAAGCACCAACACTCCAAAAGAACTAATGTGTTATGAGTCAAGAACTCTTGAAGTATCGAAGCCCTGAAGAGTCAGAGTAGATCCAGGTTGTTGATCACGCTACACACGTGGAAGACATCCAACATTTCCATGATCTAACACTCCAAGAGAACTGTGAATCGGTGATGGAAAGAGCCCTGAAGGTCGAAGCCCAAAGTGGTGATGTAGACCCCCTATCCCTCCAAAGGGATGCACGACCTCCCGGTCAGGATCTTCTGGTTCTAGAACCGAAATGACTCTTCTGGTTCCAAACTAGAACCCTTTGAATGAGCACATAGGTCCCTCACTAATGGTCGGTTGGCTTTTCCAAGCACCAAGTGTGAGCTCCCACCGCACATGACCAAGAGTCGTGACCACACTCTTATCCTTCATGCCTTTCATGAATCACGATTCAGGGTTTCTCGAGGGAGATACCCTCGAATCTTCAATCACCGAATGTCGAAAAAGGGCTTAATGGTGGTTACCCCCCGTTCAAGCCTCAGTCCACGTGGCCCTCCGCTGTGACCTCACGCTAAGTCAAAAAGGACGCTTATCATGGATCGGGACTTCATGATTCAAGTGTCCTGCTCCTTTTTCTTTCGAATCCTCGGTTGTCGAAATGTCGAAATAGGGCTCTAGCTAGGATCTATCCCTCTCCCATATGCTTGTGATGTGACCTCCAACTAGGCTCAGATGCCAACACCTATTCCTTCGGGTTTTCACGTTTCGCAAAATCAGGGTATAAGGGATATCTCTGCTCCTTGGAATCCCTTGTTGCTGAAATGATGAAATGCCTTGGCGTTCGATCAATGGCTCACAATAACCTCTGAGATCTACGGTCCACGTCCAGCCTCGCTATTTCTCTATTTCATGATTCGGGGTTTTGTGAGACAAGGACCTCTATCCTTCCAACTCGTGATACTTGAAATCGCGATGTGAACCAATGTTCCAGATCTTCCTGTGATTGATGGTTCAAATCTTTCGAGCCTTTCCCCGAAATCTTGACTTCTTGCCACGTGTCCTCCTATGGACGATCACGATGCTTTCAAAATTTTGTCGATTCCTCTCCTTTTCTTCTATGAGGGTTAAACCTCGTTCTCTTCTTTTCAGATCCGATGGCTATCTGTCCTTTATGTGAGATATGATGACTCAAATATTTCCTCCCATGCTTTGAAACTCTGAATGGTCCCACTGTTATCTTTCGTGCAGCTTCATTTGGTCCAACGGACTACAGCTACTTGTACGACATCGGACGGCTCAGATCAAATATTCTGTGCATCTCCCAGGAACTAAACCCCGTGCACATATCTTTGATCCAATGGCTCTCATACCACAGCTCTCCAAATCCAACGGCTGGCGCGTTTTCATAGTTTCACGTCTCTGGGAGTCAAAAGACTCTTCCTCTTATGTTTCCTGGTCCACAAAATGCCGAAAACTTAAAATGCGGGCCCCTTACTTCGAGATAAATGGATGTTGATCCTCACTCCCAAATCTGACATCTTAGATCTGATCAACTCCTATGTGTGCTCCTCCTGTCTAGCTAGACGTAGATTGAATGTTCTATATCTTTCCTCCCAGTGTCGATCCAATGGCCGCTGTTCTCCTCCTCCTGAGCTTGTGCCTCTTCCCTTCCCTTGGAATAAATTCAACACTCGAAGGTCTCAGGCTTCGATGCTTCCCTTGTGAGCCTGGTTCCTTTGGGTCTCATCTGCATTATAGAAATGCTTCCCATCCTGATCTTAGTCAGCTCAGAAACCTCGAAAGGTTTCTCGAACTTGTGCTCCTTTCTTCTGCTGCTCTGTGTGCAAAGGCACTGTACCTCCTGAGCTTCGGGACTTAGAATAAGTCTAGCCCCGCACACTCCTTGTGCTGCTAAGATTTCCTCAATCTCAGGTCCAAAGTATTTCTTGAAAAGAAATGCTTCACGCCCTCTTGGTTCTCCTTTACTCAATGCACACCTTGCAGAGCCTATAGAGTGTTCAGTAACTCCGGTTGTCTTCGAACTCGACAAAGATTTCTTCTCGTGCACACTTGCACCGGCTCAATGCTTGCCTGGCAGAGCTTCTACAGAATCTCCAAAGATTTTGTCTCTTCTCTCTGTGCATCACGTTCCCTGAATTGTGAAACCCCGAAATAATGAGGATCATTAGATCAAGGAAGGCTCAAAGCCGTCGATCTTGTAGTAGATACGATTTCAGACTTTCGGCAACCGGGAGTTGGAGGGACAAGGAGTTAACCCCTCCACATCATCGAAAGGCGAAAATCCGAGGAGTCAGTTGGATGTTAGCCGCTGGTCACGGGGCGGAGGTCATATGAGTTAGGAGTGAAGGTAGGATCTAGTGGGAGCTAGGCTCTATTTTTGGGTTCTGCAATTCGAAGGACAAGGAGCCTGGGAGAGCTCGCATACAGGAGTCTCGAAACCCTAAAACATGAAAGTTGTGTGTTGGTTCAGAACAGAGAAGAGTGTCGAAAAGGGGGCGCGCATGCAGATTTTCTCAAGACCTTTGCCAGAGGACAAAGGGACCTATGGATTCGTTCTAAGGGTTCCAACAGGAGCCCAAAGAGCCATTTTGTCTTAGAAGAAGATCGATCCAGAGACCGGGAGGTCGCAGAACCCTGCTAAGGTAGGGGGAGTGCATCAAGTGGATCCTGACCACTCATTCAAAAGACACATGGACCATTGGGATCAAGATTACATCACTCCATAGCTTACGTCACTCTATAGATTTGGCACTCTGGAGTTTTTCATAAGTCAACAGACAAGAACTCCCAAAGTCTGGAGTTCTAGAGAAGACATTGGTCATTGGTTTGTCGAGGTCTAAGGGCCTTTGGATCTGTGTATTGTGAATTAGAGCGGTGGAAGGCTCTGAAGCTCGAAGTCCTAAAGTAATTGTGGGTCATTGATCTTTTCTCTTATTTGGGACTTTGCCAATTTGGTTATTCAGAGGAATCAAGGTCTTAATGTATTGAAACGCCAAGAGACCGGAGCCCTAGAGCACCTTGTTCTTGCCCTTGGTCATATGAGGCTTTAACACCAAAAAAAAATGTTAAAAAGGAATCCCCAGAGTGCTTAGTTTTCTGCATTAAATGGTTACAGTCAATAAAGAATGCATCTCGGAGCTCTGACTCTGAATGATCTTGTGCTCAGATAATTAGATCCAATAAGAGCGAAATGAGGAAACAATAAATTTTTTTTAGCTCGAGCTTGAAACTTCGTTGGTGTGTTTGGTCCCTCAAGGACTTGGTTTTACGTGCAGAAAATAGGAAGAGGACCTGTCTTCTTGCATCAAGCGATATCAAAGGTATTTTTTCATCCCTGAGAAAGAACATGAAAAGTAATAACAAATTGTTTTCTTTTCTGGATTTTTTTTACAAAAATGGCCACCTCTAACCATTTAGGACCAACACAAGGGCCAATTCTTCTTGGAAAGAACTATGAATTTTGGTCTCTCCGAATGACATCCTTATTACAAGCATAGGAGTGCTAGAATCCAATGGATCTTAGCTATATGGAACTAGATCCAGCAGATCTAGTTGCCATGAACAATCACGAAAGATCTACTCAGACATAATAGAGGAAAAGAGAGAATAAGTCCAAATTATGGATTCCAAACTCAGTGGATGACTCGATTTTCTAAAAAATCATAGGTGTTGTTACCTCAAAACAGGCCTAGGACATTTTCAGTATAACCTACCATGGAAATGATAAGGTCAAAATAGTCAAGTTGCAGACCTTGAGGACACATTTTGAGACCTTAAAGATAACAGAGTATGAAAATGTTGATCAATTTATGACCAGAGTCATGGGAATTGTAAACCAAATCAGGTTGACTGGTGAAGCCATCCCTGATCAAAGGATTTTTGAGAAATTCCTAAGAATTATTCCAAAGAAATTTGAGATGGTTTCTATAGTCATCCTTGAATCCAAGGATTTCTCAAAATTTTCAAGAAATGAACTCATGGGTTCTTTGTTGTCACATGAGACCAAACTGCATCTAGAAGATGAGTCAATAGCCAATGATTTCAAGACTCAATTCACCTTCAGCAGAGGGAGAGGGAGAGGAAGAGGTCATAGAGGAAGAAGGAGAAGTCCAAGAAACCATCACTCATATAAAGGTCACACACATCAAAATCATAATCATAATTTCCAGCCTCAAAGAGGCATAGGGAGGAGATCCAATGACAAAGCAAGCATATAATGCTATTACTACAAAAAGTATGGGCACTATGAATATGAATGTAGGAATAAGAAAGAATATGATCACTCAATAACATCCCACGTCACAAATCATGAAGGAGGCACCTTTGATGGGATGTTTCTCTCATGTTACAAAATTGAAGAACAACACAAGGACCTCTAGTTGTTGGAAAGTGGATGCAGCAATCACATGACAAGTAACAAAGATTTACTTTGATGAATTGACTCTTCTATTTAATCTGATATTACACTTGGAGATGACTCTTTAGTCAAAGTTCAAGGCAAAGGAACTGTACCTATTCTCACTAAACAAGATGTAAAGAAAGACATAAATGATGTCAATCATGTTCCAGATCTTAAACATAATCTCTTAAGCGTAGGAAAACTAGTTCAAAATGGATATAAGGTACTTCTTGAAGGAGCATCATGTGGGATATATGACAAACCTCCTAGCATAAAATTGATTTCTTAAATCCATGACTCAAAATAGGATGTTTCCCTTGAGCCTTAGAACTGCAAATATTATGCACAAAGTGCATCCACCCCCAATGAAACTATGATTTGGCATGCAATATTTGGACATCTACCCTTTCAAAGTCTAAGCCTCATACAAAAACACTCCATGGTCAAAGGTCTACCTATCTTCAAAGAGAAAAATCCCCCATGTGAGTCTTGCATTCTTGGAAAACATAAGAGAACTAGCTTTCCACAGTCCTCCACTCAATCCAAACAACACTTAGAGATGGTTCACAATGACCTATGTGGACTAATGAAAACAAATTCAATAGGTGGTAGATTTTATTTTCTAACATTTATTGATGATTTTGGAAGGAAAATATGGATCTATTTCCTCAGACACAAGTCTGAAACCTTTCTAAAGTTCAAGGCTGAAGATGAAAAATAGAGTGGGAAATATGTGAAGGTTCTCATGTCAAATGGAGGATGAGAATACTATTCAACAGAATTTTCAAATTTCTGCAAATCATAAGGAATAATCATGCAAACCAAAACCAGGTATACTCCACAGCAAAATGGAGTGGATGAGAGGAAAAACTAGACTATAATGAACATGGCAAGGACCCTTCTCAGAGAGAAATGTCTGTCATATTTATTTTGGGTTGAAGTTGTAGCATGCTCAGTTTATCTTCTGAATAGATCCCCAACCACTAGTGTCAAGATGAAGGTCCCTCAAGAAGAATGGAGTGGGACAAAACTAAATGTTGCTCATGTTAGGACCTTTGGATGCATTGCACTCACTTACATACCTTATGAATTGAGGAAGAAACTTGATGATCGAAGTGAGAAAGGAATTTATGATGGCTACATTGAGACATCAAAAGCTTAT
Source organism: Picea engelmannii (assembly GCA_009831015.1). Classification (NCBI taxonomy): domain Eukaryota; kingdom Viridiplantae; phylum Streptophyta; class Pinopsida; order Pinales; family Pinaceae; genus Picea; species Picea engelmannii. The sequence continues at coordinate 621,116 of ML778054.1, read as the reverse complement.
AGACTCTATGATCCGATTTCAAAAAAACTCATTCTCAGCAGAGATGTCAAATTTCTTGAAAATCAGTTCTGGAGTGAGTCTGAAAATTGACCTATGGAGAGTCAAAATCCATTGTTGCCACTTCCTAAAAACATGAAAAATTCAGGAAAGAAAACACATCAGCCTGTCCTTCCAATATTGTAGGTACAAGGACAACCTGAAATTTCTCAAGATAGTTCTTCTTCAAGTAGAAATTCATCCTCTGAAATTCAAAATCAACGAAGTAAAATCTTGAGAGAGATCCATGAGTAGTTGGATGATATTGATCAACATAATATTTTTTCATTAATGTCATGTCAACCTAAATCTTTTAAAGAGGCAACTAAAGAGCCACATTGGGTTCAAGCCATGAACCAAGAAATTGACTCCATTGAGAAGAACAAAACATGGGATCTTGTTGATTTGCCCAAACATAAGACAAGTATTGGTGTCAAGTGGGTTTACAAAACTAAACT
>ML778054.1:556822-613455 GCA_009831015.1 Picea engelmannii | reverse complement strand
TAAAACATTAATGTATAACTTATTGTATGAAGGTAATATTGGGCTATGTATGTCATTGCAATGTTGGGCTATGCCTGTCACATTAGGTTCTATGCATCACATAGCAACAAGGGGTTATGTTCGTCACATTGCGACATTTGGAATTGTTTGTCACATTGTGACGTCACATTGTGTTGCTAGGCATTACTACGTCACATTGCAACATTAGGTTCTATGCATCACATAGCAATAAGGGGTTATGTTCGTCACATTGCGACGTTTGGAAATGTTTGTCACACTGTGACGTCGGAATATGCACGTATATCACACCGTGGTGCTATGGTCCATCATATAATTATGACAAGTCTATGTGCATATCATTGAGACGTCATAAAGTTCATTGCATTGTCACAAAGGAAGGAGTTTTGTAACATAATGAGGTATGAACATGAACGTCGCATATCAAAGTGGGTTATGTTCATCACATTGCAACGTTAGAAAATATTCATTTCATTGCAATGTAGGGTTATGTTTGTCACATTGCGACAATAGGTTCTGCACATTACATTGTGAGAAGACGTTATATTCGTCACATTGCGACATTTCAAAATGTTTGGCACATTATGCAATGACAGGGCTAGGTTCATCACATTGTGACAACAAGGCTATGTTCTTCAGATTGCGACGTCCATATATGTTTGTCACATTCTGAAGTTATTATGTTTATCACATTACAACATCTAATTTTGTTCGTCACATTGCAATGAAAGGGCTGTGTTCATCACATTGTGACGTCTGTATATGTTTGTCACATTGTGACATTACTATGTTTGCAATGACATGGATATGTTAAACACAATGCCATGACATGACTATCTTCATCAGATTGTAACAAGGTTAGGTTCATCACATTGCAATGTGTGCATATGTTCATCACATTTTAGCGTTACTACATTAGAAATATTTTGATATCCATTTATGTTCATCCCATTGCGACGACAAGGATATGTTCATTACATTGCGATGTGTGTATATGTTTGTCACATTGTGACATTACTATGTTTTCAATGACATATATATGTTCATCACATTGCAACGTCAAGATATTTTCAATACATTTTGACGTTACTATGTTTGTCACATCACAACATCCTTTTTTTCATCACATTGCGACGAAAGGGATATGTCCATCACACTGTAACATCTGTATATGTTTGTCACATTATGAAATTACTATGTTTACGATGTTAGGATTATGTTCATCACCTTATGATGACAGGGATATGTTCATCACGCTGCAACGACAAGGTTATCATCATCACATTATGATGTCCATATATGTTGGTCACATTTCAACATTACTATTTTCATCACATTACTATGAGGCTATTTTGTTAAATTGTCATGATAGGGCAATGTTCGTTGCATTGGATCGTTCGCATATGTTCGTCACATTGTGACATTAGGAATTCTTGACATATTACGACATCGAGACCATGTTGATTATGGTTAACCATTTTGGGCCATGTTTAATGTGGTTAGCCATGGTTAGGCAATCTCATATTTTTCAACAATGATACTTTTTTCAGCAATCGATTTCACCAGCCTATTGAGATCGACTCTATCCAGCAATGGTTAACTAGATATTAGGTTAACCATGTTGGTTAACCAGACATTAACCATGATGGTTAACCAAACATTAGGTTGTTTATGTCACATTGGGACAATGAGTTATGTTTGTCATATTGCGAAATTTACAAATGTTTCTCACATTATGACATTAGGATATTTGTGTCACATTGTGACCACGATGCATATGTTTGTCATATTGCGACAATTTGAAATCTTTCACACATTATGACGTTAGGATATTTGTTTCACATCACATTGTGACAATAGTAAATTTTCACATCACATTGTTTGTCACTTTGCGACGACAAATCTATGTTTTTCACATTCTAGAAATAGGGATAGGTTCATAACCTTGCTATGTTACTATGTTTGTCAAAATGTGACAATGACGACGGAGCTATGTTTGTCAAAATGTGACAATGACAAAAAGGGTATGTTCATCACATTGCAATGTCAAGATATTTTCAACACATTTTGACGTTGCTATGTTTTTCACATCATGACATCCTTTTTTTCATCACATTGCGACGAAAGGGATATGTCCATCACATTGCAACATCTGTATATGTTTGTCACATTATGAAATTACTATGTTTGCGATGTTAGGGTTATGTTCGTCACCTTACGATGACAGGGATATGTTCATCACGCTGCAACGACAAGGTTATCATCATCACATTATGATGTCCGTATATGTTGGTCACATTTCAACATTACTATTTTCATCACATTACTATGAGGCTATTTTGTTAAATTGTCATGATAGGGCAATGTTCGTTGCATCAGATCGTTCGCATATGTTCGTCACATTGCGACGTTAGGAAATGTTTGACACATTACGACATCGAGACCATGTTGATCATGGTTAACCATGTTGGGCCATCTTTATTGTGGTTAGCCATGGTTTATTATCGCATTTCAATGCCGATAAGGTTTTATTTGTTAGATTGTGACATCAAGTTTTGTTCGCACATTACATCATAAGGTTATGGTCATCACATTGCAACATAGCGTTTTTTCTTATCACACTATGGAATTAGAATAGGTTTATTACATTTTGATACTGGGTTATGCTTGTGACATTGCAACGTCAAGGAATTGTCATCTCATTGCAATGTTGGGCTATGTTTGTGACATTGCAACATTAGGTTGTTTATGTCACATTGGTACAATGAGTTATGTTTGTCATATTGCAAAATTTAGAAATGTTTCTCACATTATGACATTAGGATATTTGTGTCACATTGTGACCATGAGGCATATGTTTTTCATATTGCGACATTTTGAAATCTTTCACGCATTATGATGTTAGGATTTTTTTTCACATCACATTGTGACAATAGTAAATTTTCGTCTCTTTGCGACGACAAAGCTATGTTTGTCACATTCTGGAAATAGGGCTAGGTTCATAACCTTGCTATGTTACTATGTTTGTCAAAATGTGATAATGGCGACGGAGCTATGATGAGGATATGTTCATCACATTGCGACAGTAGGTCTATGATGGTCACATTGCAACAATACTATGTTACTCATATTGCAACTTGGACTTTACTTTTTATATTACAACATTGGGTTATGTTTGTCACATGACAAGGTTGGTTCATGTTCCACACATTATGGAAATAAATTTGTCTCCATGTTTTTGAAGAAAATATAACAAAGTGTTTCATTTGTCACAAAGATAGCAACTTTGAACTCATGTGATGTATTATACTTGTTCTAAATACATTAATAAAAAATCATCTGTAACTTTACAAATAATGATTTTTAGTTGTTCTAAATAAGTCTCCCACCCATACAAAACTTTCATTAAATTCCAGAGACACGCACATATAAAACGTTTACTAAAACCCCTATACTAAAAAGAATAAGTTCCACACACTCATGAAACCATATTTTCTAATCATTAAAATAAATGGATGTCTTATAACACTCTTTGTATAATATAATTAATTATGTATGTTCATAATAACTAATAATATAGTTAATTATTATTGTTATTTAATAATCAATAATTATTAATCTATCATGTATAATAAATGAAATATTGATTTTAATAAAAGTAAATAAAAAATATCATATCTATATATCTATAAATAAAAGATTGATTTTAATATAAATAAATAAAAAATATATCTTCATAAACATATTGGACAAAATTCTAATTAAAAATAATAAAATCATCATTTGTATTATTTAAATTATAATTTAAACTATTTAATATGTAAATAAATAAAAAATATATTTTCGAACAAAATTCGGTGCATAAATCATGATACCAATCCCAGGTTTTCTTCTCACGCACTGTATGAATCCTCGCTTACTCTTCGTATTTAATTTAGTTATACAGTACTTTAATATCTAAAATTTCTTGTTTTAAATCTTTTCTTAGATCGAGTAGGAATTTTACTTAAAAATATATATATTCTAATTTCTGAGATTCAAGGATTTTAGTCCATTTGGTTGTAATAATTTAAAGAAAATAACCCAACAAACTTTATGTATGCAACAAATATGAATTCAACCAACAAACAATAATCTGTTCAATTATTAACCAACTCCTTTCCGAATAAAAAAACATGCAATTTGTCCTATTCGGGTGAAAACCCTAACGGACAATCGTGTGCTATAAAGATTCTACGTCAGATAGGGTTTTGGCTCCAGGATACATTGGTGTAGTTCTGTTAATATATGAATGAAAAAAACCTAGCAGATTAATTAGATTTGATTGTTCACACCATCGAATGCAATTAGATTTGGTCGTTAAGAAAAAGCGAACATGTTCGGCCAAAGACTGGTGAATACGTTATTTCGAACTGCATTAAAACCCAACCAAAGTCTTTACATACGCTTCGAATATTTTTAATCTAAGCGAATTACCTCAGTTTTCAAACGCAAAACAATGCTAAAGTTTTATAAAATGAATATACAACGAATCTACTCCTCTCACAAGCATTATAAAAATATCTAGCAGTCTGCTCCTTGCCATGTCAAATAGAAGATTGTCGGTGCCCGTCATTTAGTTATCAAATTATATTTTGACCACCTCAGCATGCTTCAGGAACAAAACAACATTTTCAAAGAAAAAACCGCATGGAAATGGATGCCAGCTGGAATTTTCTACTTTTAAATCTGAAGAATATATAGGTGGATGATAGAGACTCTCGACTTAGTCGACCTTCAAAGTACCTAACCCTCTTCAATAATGCTTCTCTTTATCCTATTATCAAAGTTGCAGATGTTGTTCCAAGCGTTGATGAGCGCGTGATAGTAATCTTCAGCTCACCGTCAAGCAAGGGCAAGGAGAAGGATGGTGATGAATGGTAAAACCCTAAAAAAATCAATGAACGGTAAAACCCCAAAGACAAAAGAGTGCAATGCTGGAACCTCAAATTACAAATAAATGTAAGGTGCTTACGCTGAAAAATGAATGAACAGAAAACCACGAACAGAAATTGAAATGCAACCGAAACTCCACGACTCTCCACCTATTAACTCATAAACGCAGGCCTCAGGCCATTCCACCTTTCGCATATGATATTTGAAATTGAAACGCAATCGACACTCCACGAGTCTCTGTCTTGTAACGCATGAGTTAATTCAAATTGAAACCCGCCGTTGTCCCCCTGGAAACGCAGGCATCAGGCCATTCCACGTCGATTCTTTGAATCGTTGATCTCATTTTGATGAAAATTGAACGTGGCAACGAATATGCACAACGCCATTTCATGTTTCACATGCCAACAAACGCACAACTGAAACCTGTCCAAATATGATACCTGTTACCATTACGCCCGCCGCAACTTAAACCTGTCCAAATATGAAACGTGTTATCCACATCTAATGCTTCACATTCAACTCTTGGCATTCATAAAATCATGTTCACTGTTAATCCGAGTTAAATAATGAATGTGGAAACGAAGCGTTCTTTACATATTAATCCTTTACATATTAATCCTGCTTAATCAATTAAACGTGGCAATCAATGGCTAGGGCAGTAATTTCTTAATCATATTAAGTAAATGTGAAAAAGTAAACAAGGAAAACGTACGCTTTCATAAATGCAAGGAAGTTATGAAATTAAATCTCATTCATTGATTTGAGACGATGATTAAAAATATACCAGCATCTTTTATTGTTGGCTATAAGATTAAAATTTATGATTAAAAGATTAATTAATCCATCAATTTCCATAGGGAAGATGCCTATCGACGTAACAAAAACTATTTTATTTTATTTATAATATTTTAATTAATAAATATTTTTTAAAAACATCATAAAAAAATATTATTGAAATTTATAAAAATCAATATAACTTTTAAGCATCATTAAACATATTTTAACCATCCTTTAAAAAAATATTAAATTGTGAGAAAATATTAATTTATAAATATGTTATATAATGAAAATATATTAATTCTATTATAATAACGTCTTATAATATAAAGTTTTGTAAACTTATTAACAACAAAGCATAGTTTAATAATGCTATACAAATAGATAATATCTTCAAATGTCATGACATGCTTCATTGTTTTGTTTTTGAGAGATATCCAACTTTCATTAGCAATTTATCTATCATCCCTAGACTGATGGTCAAACTCAAGTTGTCAACAAGTGTTTGGAAACATATTTGTGGTGTTTTGCATATGAAAGAAAATATTAGTGGGCCCAGTGGTTATCCCTAGTTGAATGGTGGTACAACACATCTTACCATACAACTACTTTCATGACTCCCTTTGAAGAAGTATACTACAGTAGATTCTCTCATACATGCCAGTTGTCTCAAAGGTTCACGAGGTTTCATAGGTGATTTTTGGGGATAAATTTCACAAATGGCTAATTTTCCATGTTTTTTTCCCAAATATAGATTCACCAATTTTTCTTTTTTTTCTAAAAAGAATTTACCCAAATTCCATAGAATAAAATTATTTTACCTTAAAAATTGCAAAAAAAAATAAAGAAACTATATAAAATCCTTAGGAATTTGAATATTTTTACCAAACTAGCGCCAACCATTTAACATTTTGCATATTAAAGAATAGTAAGATTAGCCTAGGCTTCTACATTTTAATATAAATTTCTATCATTAAAACTATCCGTGGGAGGTTGACAAAAATATTACAATCTGAGAGGCCATTTTTGTACCCTCAAAGAAAATTTGTTCATGGCTCAAAATCACATGAAGCAACAAGCAAATCAGGGTCATTTTGAATGTTAATTTGCTTAAGGGGACCAGGTGTTTCTTCGTCTACAACCTTATAAGAAAACTTCAATCAAAGTCGAACACTCTCATAAACTTGCTCCCAAATTTTAATTTGATAATTTGTGACAGAGGATAGGAAAAACGTTAAAACCCTCCACAACCCCAAATTCAAACTCCCGAACACAATACCCAAGTCAATATTCAAAATCTAGTGTTATTAATTTGCAAGAATTTTACCGTGGGAATGAGAGGGAAGAATAATCTGCCTCCACATTTTGTAGATATACCAACAAAAGATGCAGAAAAAATCCGTTTCAGTTGGTGACCATTACAGCTTCATTCTGAACAAGATTTGGAGGAAAGAAGACCTCCACTCACTCTCTCCAAAGGATAAAACCTGGATGAAGTTTCCTTCGGTTTTGCAGACAGTGACTCGACACAATCACAGCAATCCAACGTTCCGAAATGTTCCCAAATGGTCCAATCAGAGTGACTTGAGATAATTACAAACCAATCTGTACAAGAAGCTAGGGATTTGTCTCTCCATCTACACAAATTCAATGGCAACTCACAGTTTTATTTTGCATGTGCCAGGAACAGAGCCACAAAGTTTACTCTGGGTGATCGGATTTTGTTGTGCATTCATAAGGAACGAGCATATCTCTCTTACAATAATGCAAGCTTCCGCGCCATTAATGAGACGATGCACCATATCGGCCTGCAGAACATTCAAAACGTTTTGAATTTACATGCTCCAGACTGGCCACGTACACAAATCAATGTTAATGAGAAACGTTGCAAACAAGTCGATGTTAATGAGAAATGTTGCAGACTTTAGGTCATAATCTCCTAGGTGCCTTGGCATGGCAATTCCAATTTGATTTATTACAGTGCTGTATGTACCTTTAATACCACGCACAAACAACTATTAAATGAGACTTCTGCGAACTTTTCGTTTTGCCTACTGGTAATATATCTGGCTATTTAAGGATATTTGCTTTTAATTAATGTTGCTTTTAATTACAAATTTTCATCGTGGCAATAGAAATGGTAGATGCCACTATATTCTTCGTTGTGTCCATTGCATCCACGGATTAGATTTTATAAGTCATCTCTCTTGCATGTATCACTCCATGTCTTTGTCATTAGTGAGTCTCATTACCATGGACTATTAAGTTTTAGGGATTAAAATAATTTCTGTAACCATTTTTATATTTTATCTTCAAGTGTGTTTATGTATAAGTTAAGGTTAGATGAATTGATTTGAGGTGTTTCTATAGGCTTTGAATCAATGACTTCTTACAAAGTGTCTTAACAACTCACTTCACATCAAGAGATTTATTTATAACATTTTAATTAATAAATAAACTATAAATTAATTTATTTCATTTATAATATTTTAATTAATAAAAGTAAACATGATATTATAATTTTTATATTCCTTATTTTAACATTAACTAATATGTAGCACAACCACTTTGAAGTAAAAAGTTGTTGATATATATCCATAAATGGTATTAAGATAAAAATTTATTAAAATGAAAATGAAGTTGATAAGTATATATCAACTACTTTTTACTTAATTTATAAATTATATTGTTGTTGGTGAAGATAAAGAATAGAATGCAAACTAAAAATTTTAAAAATTAAAATTAAAATGAAAACATAGAGATAAACTCTTAAATGGCATATAAACCATTGCGTCATCATGTGATAGTCAATATCAAAGTTATGAAAGACACATAATTTTTTATTTTTTTTATTCTACTTTGCCATACATCTGTTTTTATTTTTTTATTCTACTTGGCCATACATCTATATATGTTTAGGGTTACCACAACATTGAAATGTGGCCATTGCTAGATTGTTTCCTTATTAAATGGATTTGACAATAACCTAAGCAAACTGATAATACTTTTCAAACTAAGCAAAATTAATAGATTTGAAAAACCATAAATTTACTAGGTAGAATCGTGTTCCCCTCTCTCACAATTCTCAAAAAAGAAAGTGGCATTGAATGTCATGGAACAATTACTTCGACCCCCGGCACCAAAAGGGTGCTCAGATTGAAGATAACTCAAATATGTCGTATTGATTGTGCGATATGCGCCACCTGTTGATGTGAACTTGTAAAGAAGTAGCTGAAAAACTAGCAGTCGGTTTGTCCCATCGTATGCCCTCCTAAATGTGAAAAGAAAAACCCATAAAAATTAATTATCTTGGAAAAATCTATGGTGATCACTACGAAATGAAAAGGGCATGCGGTCCTCACCAATAAGGATGACAACGTATTTGGCTGTAAGGCCTTTGTATGAAAACTTCTTCTTCAGTACGGTAACGGAATCAGACGGTGTATTAGCTGCGACCGACGAGGAGGATACCAGCCCATATCTTTTTAATGGATTTAAAAAGCCCTAAAATCTTAAAAACTAAACCCTAAATCGAAAGTAAATGTCAGACCAAAAGTTTTGGTTTGGTTTCAGGGAGGCCACATGAGATCATTGAACAATTGTACAGTTTCAAACCCTAAATCCAAAGGTATTCACTCCCACAGAATAATCTTGAGGATTCTAATAATCTTGAGGATTCTAATAAACAGGGCCTTCATCACATGAATGGGCTACCATGATTAAAAAATATACAGTAATAATTGATCACTAATCTTGAGGATTCTAATAAACAGGGTCTTCATCACATGAATGGGCTACCATGATTAAAAAATATACAGTAATAATTGATCACTCAAGCTAGTTTTATAATGAGAACCCTAAAACCTACTCAACTAAACTCTAAATCCAAAACAAACCTATTAAAAATCCCTAAAACCTTAAAAACTAAACCCTAAATCCAAAACAAATGTCATAACAGAATATTTGGTTTCCGTGAGGCCACATGAGATTGTTGAACTCTTGTAGGGTTTCAAACCTTAAATCCAAAGCAAATGTCTGGACGTTTTGCTTTCCTGGAGGCCATATGAGATCGCTGAACTCGTGTATGGCTGTCGTAAAAGGGAGTCCTATATCGTCCCGTGATGTAATTGCACATGGATACCTTTTTCTCTGTGGTCTCTCTAGAGATCTTAAACAAATCCTATGGATCTGGGATTCCATGATTGGTAAGCCGAAAACACCCACAATCTTGACAACATTTTATGAATTCCGATAGAATAATGTTTTCCTCATAGGGTTGATTGAATCCGTAGCTGGCCACTCCAATTGAATATGACAGAGGTCGTAGACAAGAATATTTATATATCTATATTGATATCAAGTTGATCAGTAGTTGATGCAACAACACGTCGAGAGATTTTTGGGATTGCAGGTGCTACGAGGTAACACAATTTTTTTCCAATCTCCTCTGTACTTAATTATTTGATAAATTAATGTTTTTTCTTATCAAATAAAACAAAAATTGTCCAGTACTTAACATGATAGCTACGGAAACGTAATCAAACTGTTGTTTTTCCATTCTTTTCCAAGCCAAGTCTTTAAAACTTAAACTGGGCAGAACTAGTTTTAAACTGGGCAGAGCTGTAAAATGTAAAAGATTAATAGTGAAGAACTAAAAGTTAACTAAAACTTAAATTAGGCAGAACTTTAAAATATAAAAGATTAATAATAAAGAAATAAAAGTTAACTAATCGCGTTTCTAATAATAAAAATATGCATTTACAATTAAAAAGTTAATATTGACAATTTCATCCATTAATTTACATAAGACAATCAGAATATAAGAACATCTTTAACTTATAACATAAAAGTTTTTTATCAAAAGAATGATTAATCTATTATCAAAGTAATTAACATAAATTTAAATTTATATATTATTATAAATCAAAGATAATACAAATACTCAGCTTAATTAACATAAATTTAGATTTACCTATTTCTTGTAAATCAAAGATAATACAAATACTGAATAGTCTAATTTGTTTTGCAGATCATCTTTAGCACATCCGTACAGGAGCGTTTGTTGTCTTCTTGTCCGTACGTGAAGTCCGTAATGTCGTGGGTGCAGCTGGTAATGTCCACTTGTTGGTAGTGTGTTGGTCATTTCAAAGAAATCTTCCTGTGGCAGACACGGGATAGGAACGGCTACTTGTTGGATGATGTTTAACTAGCATAGAGGCTAACTCGCAGCTGAGAACGCCGAAAGGTAACTGCTAAAGTACACACTCTCAATAATCTATATTAACAACTTCAACTTCAAACGATACATCCAACAGACGCTCAGGTACACTGGTACCCAGTACCCCATTTATGACAAAAGTGCATGTTCCCACCAAATCAAATTATAAACATGGCCATGCGGATCGATCGGATCACATTGATATCTTTGATTCTCTCTTCAACAAATGCATATTACTAATAAAAACCCACAACACGCACAAACGATTATTCTCATCCATGCTCGCAAGCAAAGCCCAGGAGCAGTTAATCACAGATTCCGATGCGGGCAGAAGGTCTTGTTTACACTAACTTTAATGCGGATGCTTCTACTCTTCCTCTTCCTCTTCCCCATCGTTTATTTTCAACTTCTTGCTCAGATAAGTGATCCTGTGATTCTTAATTTCATTATCGGTTCGCCCGGGCAGACGTCCCGCTATCAGGGACCACCTGGATGCAAAATACAATCGCTCATTTTCAACATTAATGGATTCGGCTGAGCCTACGGAGAATATGGAGGATCAAATGGCCTGATTATTATATGATGATTTTACCGTCGATTCCCAGCTGTGGGAACTTTTGAGCTTCTTCTCTGGCTCGAGGTCTTCCGTGCATTTCACATCTAATTGGAAAAGATCATTAATTATGCCCATTGTCAATAGGTGTACGCCTTTCGGCATAATAAAACATGGGTTGTGCATCTGAAAATGATGGCATACGAGCAAGAGCGGATAATGGGTGGGGTATGGTATGGTATATTATGTATAGGTTGGGATTTCCTTTATAACATGCTAGCAAAAGCAGATAGAGGGTGGGTGATATGGTATATTATGTATAGGTTAAGATTTTTTTGGTTCAGAGATTTGATTGTTAAAGTTTATAAAGGTATACATATATTATTTCTTTGCATTTAAACTTATAACTTTTTTTTTTTTAATATTAAAATATATTTAAGCATATTTAAATTATATAAAAATTATTTAAAAATATTAAATTGTAATAAAATATTAATTCTTAAAAAATAATATTTGTTTTTAATAGTAAAACATACTTTAACCATATTTAAATTATATAAATATTACTTTAAAAAATATTAAATTACAATAAAATATTAATTTGTAAATATGTTATATAGTGAAAAGATATTAATTCTATTATAATAATCGAATGTAATATAAAGATATAAAGTTTTGTAAACATTTTAATAGCACAGCATAGTTTAACGATGGTATAGAATTGGAATTTCATCAAACTCATTTTAAAAAATTATTAATCGTGATAAAAGAAAGATTTTAGAGAAAAAAATATTCGAAACTTTTGGGAAAAATACATTAACCTAAAAATGTTGGATTTATTGGTAAGGTTATAGCAATTTTTCACCATTTTAAAAAATTATTAATCGTGATAAAAGAAAGATTTTAGAGAAAAAAATATTCGAAACTTTTGGGAAAAATACATTAACCTAAAAATGTTGGATTTATTGGTAAGGTTATAGCAATTTTTCACCATTAGAGACTATTCAATGATTATGAGGATTTTTAATATATTATAAAATGGTGTTTAAAATATTATTAATTTTTTAATATAATTTTATTAACTTATAATATTTTTATATATCATTATATTTTTATTTTTATTCAAAACTATTTATAAAGTTTTTGGATAATAATATGTTTTATTTGAATTAATTTAAAGAAAAAATTGGAATAAACATATTTGTAAAATTTGTGATATAAAATAAGACTGAAATCTTTTAATAATGTATAAATATAAAATTTTAAAGTTGATTTTTATCATTTTGTTTTTTTTTTTACTTCAAAATTTTTCTTTTTATGTGGACTTCATCATTTTGAATTTTAGTAATTCTTTTAAAAATTTCTCTTTTTATGTTGACTTCATCATTTTCAATCTTAGTAATTCTTTGAAAGTTTATGTGGATAGCATATTTTTTTGTTTTGAGGACCATTTTTACCTCAAAATTTCTCTAATACATTAATATTTGGGCATTTAGCTAGTCCATAAATATATGGCAATTTTCTACAAAAATTTTCCAACATAAAAATATATATATAATTTTTCTAATCAATATTTTTTATATCATAATTTTTTTCATGATCAAAAAAGAGTTGACACTCATAAATAATACATAAATTATATTTTTTTTCCTTTGGAAAAAAGTCTAATTTTATCATCCGAAGAGACAAAATTAAATTTTGTAGGTGCCTCAAAGGAGCAGTACACCTCATGGGTGTGATATATGTGTCAGGATAAAAATACAAAAATTTTGGAGGTTCCCAAGAAAGATTCAGATTTAGTTACATATAATGTTCCTAGTAGGTTGTGAATCTTTGCTTCAGAATCTGCTACTCTGTAGTCTTTGTAGAATTCTTCCAAAATTTTCTGTTGATTACTTTCAATGTGGATTTTTATTGTTGTTATTGTTCTTCTTGTTCATGTTGTGTATCCCATTGTTGTGTTGTTGTGTCTATAAAAGGTCGGTGGTAAAAATTTTGTGAGTTTCTATTTTTGTGCTCTATGATGTCACAAAGTCCTAGTGCAAGGGGGAGCCCTGCTTTTGAGAGTGCATCCGCTACCATGTTCCTGTTCCTGTTCCTGTAGACATGGGAGATAGTCACTGTGTCAAAATTTTCTAGTAACCGAAAAATGTCCTCCATAATAGGGAGGAGGAAAATGTTATGACATTTCTAAAGTTTCCTTTCCGAGATCACCACAATCAGTGAACCTCCAAAGACCTGGATGTGCCACATATCCTTTTATTTCGCAAAGGTAAGTAGAAGTTTTAATGTCAAAATCTCTGCATGGTTGTTTGTCCCCTGTCCCAGCCCCAGTTTTGTGTGAAAAAAGTGTGATTTCGAAAGGTGTAGTATAAACCCACCCCGAAAAAGTTGGTTCTGTGAGGCTCCATCAAAGTAATCCCATGGCTTCAAAAGATCTACTTGTTCAAGAGAGAAAATTTTTTTCTTGTTCCATTTTTTGTTTGCGAGAAGTGTGAGAGTATTGAGAGACTCTATGCAATGGTTTTTTCTAGGACTGAAGCTTTGACATGAAATTTTTTTGTGTCTCTGGCTAGCTAAATGCCCTAGATTAAGATGGGGTGGAGGGATTTTAGTTCTTTTTATCTGGCTTCTTGAAGCCACAATTTCCAGGCTTGTTCCAGGCTTGGTCCTTCCCAAGAGCAATTTTGTCTGAGGTTGGTTGAACTATCCTTCCAAATTCTTTGGGTAAAAGGGAAAGTAATAAATAGGTGGTAGATTGTTTCACTTTCTACATGGAAGAGTGGACATCTACCAGGTCCTTCGAACTGTCGTTTTTGTAGTATTTCCCATGTAGGTATTTTTCGATTTAGTGTTGCCAAAAGGAAGAGTTTTTCTTTTTGTGGGCACTTTAACTTCCATAGTCCTTTCCACCACCAAGATTGTTGTTGTTGAAAGACATCCAAATTTAGTGCAATGTATCCCAATTTTGGGGTGTATACACATGAGGGATCTTTTTTCCAGAATAGTTCATCTTCTCTGTCAGTAACTATGATGTGTCCAATTTGTAGAGCTTTGATGTAATTTTTGTAGAGTATTGTGGAATATCCAGATAGCCCTAGGTCAATTGCTTTCTTCCATCCTTGAGACCACTGTGTTTTTGTAAGAGGATCTTCCAGTTGGGAGAGTAAATAGATATTTTTCCCATGGAGGAGATTGATAAGATCTGGGGGGGGATGTGAGCGGTCCCACTACCTGGCCAGGGGTCTGCTCCTATACGGTGATGGTTCCTATGTCCTACTCTCCAAGCAAGTCCTTCTCCAACAACTGGGAATGAGGAAGTAAGAGCTTTCCAAAAAATGGATACTGAATGAGATTTGGTTGGGGATCTGATCCATTCTTCCAATGATCTCAGGGCTATGTATTTTTGGTAGACAACAGTGGACCAAAGGTTGCTATTGGTGATGAGCCTCCAACCCATTTTTGCTGCCAAAGCTTTGGAGAAAAGGAATATATTTTTGAGCCCCCATCCTCCTAGGTATTTTGTCTTTCTATAAGATCCCACTTTTCCCAAGGCTATATGTTTTTTTCTCGAGAGCCTGACCAGATGAAATGAGAGCATATTTTCCTAATCTTTTCTAGAGTTCCTTTCGAAATCCAGGCCAATGACATCCAATAGACTGGGATGGCCTCTAGTACTGCTTTTGTTAGTGTGAGCCTTCCTTCTCTTGAGAGCTACCTAAATCTCCATCTAGATAATCTTTTATCCAATTTTGAGATGAGCCATTTCCAGTCATTTTTGAGATAGTTATTTGGTTTTAGGTGAAAACCAAGATATTTTAGACCAACTGTGAAATCTTGATGAGTGGAGGGAAAGAGCATCTTGTAAAGATATTCCTCCTCCCTTTCCAATTCTGAGAAGGAAAGGGTGGATTTTTGTATATTTATTTTCATTCTTGTTGCTAACCAGAAGAGAGAGAATATATTTGAAGGTACTTTTGCATCCTGCCTATGTCCACTGCAGAAGATGAGGATGTCATCTACAAAGAGTAAGTGTGTAAGTCTTTGGCTAATGTTGATATGTATTCCATGGAACTCCCTTGTTCTGACTGTATTTAGAATTTCCTTAATCAGTCCCACGGCCACCAATAATAAGAGTAGGGGGGAAGGGGGCCGCCTTGGTGGAGTCCTTTTCCAGAGATGAAGAAAGCGGAAGCTGCTCAATTTTTGAGGAATGCGAAGGATACCAATGATATGAAAGGCATAATACATTTGATGAAGGGAACCTCGAATCCAAGATGGGTGAGGAGTAGTCTGATATAAGACCAATTTACTCTATCAAAGCCTTGGAGAGATCGATTTTTAAGATGGTGACCTTTGAATTTTTGGTTTTCAGACTATGTAATCCTTCTTGTACAACCCCAATATCTTTATGGATTTGTCTTACTTCTAAGAAACCAAATTGTTCTTTCGAGATAGACTTTGAGAGTAATGGTTTCAACCTTCGCGCAATAGTTTTTGCAATAATTTTGTAAATACAATTGCAAAGAGAGATGGGTCGGAAATCCTCAAAGGAAAGAGGATTGTTTACCTTTGGGATGAGATCTATGAAAGTGGTGTTGAGTGGGCCATGAATTCTTCCATTTAGTCTTGATTCCTCTATGACTTTGAGAATGTCCTTTCCAATCAGCTCGAAGAAGCTTAGGTAGAATTCAATGGTCCAATCGTCTGGTCCCGGGCTTTCATCGTTTTGAAAGCTTTGTATTGTGTCTTTGAGTTCTGTTTCTGTAACTTCTGCATAGAGGTTTTGGTTATTTTCCTCATCTACGAAAGTCGGGAAGTATAAAACCAGTTTTATGATGTCAGCTAGGTTTTCCCTTCGATCATCTTTGAAGAGAGTCTAGAAGTGTTTTTTCCCCATAGTTGCTAGTCCTTCAAAAGTGGCAGGTTTGTCTTCTTGATCCTTTAGGCTCTAGATTGTATTTGTTTCTTTCCTTCCTTTTGCATAGGCATGGAAGAATTTTGTATTTTCATTTCCATTTTCAATCTAGATTGCCCTACTTTTCAGTCTCCAGGTTGCTTCTTTGTCGTCCAGGAGTTTCCTTCACTTTTCTTCAAGGGTTTTGAATGCTTCACGAGATGTATTCGAAGAGAAACCAAAACCAATTTTTGGTAAATTTTTTCCAGCTGGTCTTTTATGATTATTAGTCCCTGCTCTTCTTCCTTCTTTTTTGTTCTTTCCCATGGGATGACCAGTTTCTTTATTAATTTTAAGTTGTCCATGAATTGTATGGCTGCTGGAGTTTCTTCCAAATATAGGAGGGGAGACTAGTTGTCTATGACCAGTTTTTGGAAACTGTCTTCTTTAAGCCAGTTGGTGTTGAATTTGAAAGGGGATGTCAACTTTTTCGATCCATTATTGAGGGTTAGCCAGACATGTGAGTGATCTGAATCACCCATGCTTCCAATCCATTGTTGAAACTGGAGTGGAAGAAGAGAGAGTGTTTCTGTGATCAGAAACTAATATAATCTTTTTTCCACATGTTCATCCTTGGTTCTTAAATTCCTCCATGTGGGGAGCAGTTTGGTTGGAACAATGTTGATGAAACCATTTGTAGCCAATAAGTGGATAAATAAAGTTGTTTGTGGATCTGGGTGGGATGAGGGGCCCCAAATTTCTGCTTCGCCAAGGGATAGGTTGAGATCTCCGCTGATAATCAGGTTTTCTGCCCTCAAGAGATTCTTTTTGAAGAGGGTTTTCCAGAAGTGTATCTTATCTGTGTTTGGCCCATAGATATTTAGAAGCTTGAAATTCATTTCTAGTCCTTCGACTAGTACCTCGAGTCCCAGACATGAGAATAAGGCCCAAGAATTTAGGTGTAATGAACCTCAAAAATCACCATAAAAAAAAATTATTTCCATGGCATAAATCAATTTCATTTTAATCATATAATGTAAAACAAATAGGAATGATTCAATTATGACCGTAAGCATATTATTACACCCCTCTAATCTACTTCGAACAGAAGCTTCTGTGGGTAAAAAGGAAAAAAATCCCTCCATGATTTTGTTCCTTCCCTTATTCCCTGCACCCTTCCATCATACTCAAAGTAAGAGGGTGATACAAACTTAGCTCGAAGAAGCCTCTGTTGTTCAGAGAGAGAAAAGGATATCATCTTGAAGTGTTCAGAGCGAGGCTGAGAGCAACATCGTCTCGTAGGGGTCGAGATCCAGTGGAAAAATGCCAAATCTTCCTCACTAGACATCTTTAGGAGAACGAACAGTGATAAAAATGTCAGGAAAAGGACCGAAATCCAATGGATTGTTAGATCCCATAGATCTGTGCAGAAGTTAAGGATGATCTATCAAAACTTAGGAGGGTAACGATCATATGTCTTTAGAGGAATGGACGGTGGAACATTCATCGGGAAAGTACCGAAATCCAATGAACTGTCGGATCATAAATTTCTACGCTGATGTTAAGGATGATCCTTCCCAAGCTTAGGAGGGTAGCAACCATTGGATGAGGAACCTCCGAAATGTGAAAGGAACAGGTGGGACCCGCATTTCAAGGTTTTTGGGGTTTCGAAATTTTGCAAGTTTAAATACTCGAGCATCAACTCACAGCAACTCGCGAAAAGAGAAAAGGGAATGAGTGGGACCCACCTTTCGGGGTTTCGGGGTTCGAAGTTTCGTGAATTCAAAGCCTAGCCTGTACACCCCAGAACTCCCGAAATCGTGAAAAGTGAAAAAGAGGAAAGTTGGGACCCCCTTCGGGATTTCAGGATTCAGAATGAAAAAGAGGAAAGGTGGGACCCCCTTCAGGATTTCAGGATTCAGAATCCCGTGACTTCAACGCCAAGCCTTTACACACCAGAAATTCTGAAATCGTGAAAAGTGAAAAAGAGGAAAGGTGGGAGCCGTAATTTCAGGATTTCAGAACTCGGGGTTTCAGGGTTTCAAATGTCAAACAACAGCGCAAACATATCCCGAAGCTCCGAAAAGTTTAGGTGGGACCCGAAATTTTGAGATTTCATAACTCGGGGTTTCGGGGTTTCAAATGTCAACAACCGCACAAGACATTTCTCGAGGTTCCGAAAAGGTAAAGTGGGACCCGCTACTTCAGGATTTCTGAACTCGGGGTTTTTGGGTTTCAAATGTCAACAACCACACAAGACATTTCCTGAGGTTCTGAAAAGGTAAAGTGGGACCCGTTACTTCGAGATTTCGAGATTTACGAACATATGGTGCATAAACACAAAAGAAAAGGAAAAAACAAAAAGTGAAAAGTGGAAGCGTCAGGGTTTCGGGATTCGAAACTTCATGAGTTCAGAATCCATACATCAATATACACGAACCTTTGAAATGCGAAAGGGAAGTTGGACTAAGTGTTCCTGTCAAAAAGTTAAGGAAATAAAACAAACACAAAGGGAGAGAGAGCTCCTACTGTAACTCTTCACACTAGTTTCATCACTCATTGGTCTTTAACCTTTGTGGGTATTCTCAAACTTCATTTTTTGGGAGAAAACTTACTTTTGTTTATAGGAGACTGAGGGTGTAGAAGGATACAATATACCTTTACTTCACAGAATTTCAAACACCTAAGGACTTAGCAAATTTACACGCACAGAGGGACACAAAGGATAAACTTCTCTATAGAGGGTAAATTATATAATATCCACTCAAAGCCTCTTTTAAATCAATGCATTAAACGTGAACAATACTAGATCTGTGTGTTTATGAAAATACATAGTTAAGAATATCATTCCATCAGAGTTTGGTAATTATAATTTGATGTTTTGAGGGATCTGAGGTTGGTTTTCTGGGGGTTTAACTACCAAGAGGACCTGTACTATTGACGTTAAGCTCCTCCTTTCCTTACTTACTTATAGGAATATAAATTACAGGTGCATCCATCTAGCATTTTACTCACAGGAGGAACCATTTTCCAAAGTTTGGATGGTTATTCCGAACTTCACGACGACAGACAGAGTAAAACTACAAACGGACTTCATCTTCCATTACCAGTAACTCTACTTCGGCAGATAGATATGAACATTCCAGTAGACGAATTACAACTATATATATATATATATATGTGGATTTCATTCACATAAATTTCTCATAATGACATAAACAAAGAAGAGGAATCGTTGCAGTTCCATTTTTTAATCAAATACCATGCAGCAAATATCAAATCATTCAACAGAGAGTGGAAACTATTCTAGTTCATATTTACAAGATACATGACATTGGATGAAAATATAGCCATTCATAAAAAAAAGGGATAGATCAACATATCTGAATCCAATCCATGGGAAGACAAAGAGAACGACCACGTTCCTCCCAACCGTAGAACAGGGCAGCCAAATCTACTTGCCCGATTCACCCCCTAGCCTAACCATGAATCCATGAGGGAGAACGTGGAAACTCCTCCTCAACAGTGTCCTTCAATTCTAACAGTTCTCCTCTTGCCTCACACTTACTCAACAGTGTTCATAACAGCAAGACAATTATGTTTCAGCAAGCTCCTCTTGCCTCACACTCTATCCACAGTGTTCATAACGGCAAGAGAGCACATGAATCCTTTCCTTGCATGATTGGCAACATCTTGCCTCCTCGCATATGCTATTTATCCATTTTTGCCCAGGTCTTTTCCTTCCTTTAGGGATTTTCGCAGCTTTTCTTAATCCCTGATTTTCAGGGGCTGCCAGTGGCCAACTCTCTGATTTTCCACTTGTAATCATCAGCCCAGAGGTAGTTCCAATTTGTTCCCCACTCATGGAGTCATGGTCAGTTGATTTTAACATGGTTGTTCCATTTGCCCTCCTGCAGTTAATATAATTATTCTGTTGTGATACAGGTGTCATAGTCAAATAGTTAGTTGGGTCCAAACAGATCTCTACCCAACAGTCACAATAATTCAATACAATTATTAAATTTGAAATTCATAATTGCCATAAATGGTAAAAAATTTCCATATTCGAATTTGCCAAAAACGAAAATAAATTTCCAGCACATAAAAATATTTATTTTGGGGGGATGTCACATCCTTTCCCCCTTCAGTAAAACACTATCCTTAGTGTTCGTTCCTTTCCTGGAATAGGATTGGATGAGATTTCTGCAAATCTCCCTCCAATTCCCAAGTGGCCTCCTCAGGACTAAAGTGCTTCCATTGCACCTTTACCTGAGTGATGGCTCTATTCCGAAGTGTTACTTCTCTCCAGTCCAGAATGTGTAGGGGTTCCACCTGGAACTTGCCCTTGGGTTCCACCTGCACCAAGTTCCAATCAATCATATGAGTAGGGTCATGAATATACATTTTTAACAAAGAAACATGAAATACATTATGAATTCTTAGATTAGCTGGAAGTGCAAGTTGATATGCTATGGGTCCAATTCAAGTTAGTATCTCGAAGGGCCCACCAAACCTGAGTGCTAGCTTGGCACAGTTCTCCAACTTCAGCAAGATTTTTCGGGCTTTGACCTTCAAATAAACATGGTCTCCCACTTGAAATTCCAAGTGTCTTCTTTTCTGATCTGCATAGCTCTTCAATCTATCCTGTGCTTCTTTCAAGTTTTGTTGTACTTTTTTTACCATGTTCTCCATTTCTTGGAGCATCTCTAGTCCAACCATGAGTCTGTCAGCTGGGTTATCCCAGCTAATCAGAGTTGTACACTTTCTGTCGTGCAGTATTTCGAAAGGGCTCAACTTAGCCGAAGTTCGGTACCCATTGTTATATGAAAATTCCACCAAGTGTAGGTAGTCTTCCCACTTGTTTTGTTTTTTTCTTACATACATGCAGAGCATATCTTCCATGATTTGATTTGTCCTTTCGATCTGTCCATCTGTTTGTGGATGATAACTCGTGCTAAAATTCAAATTATTATTTAGCCCTGCAAACAATTCCTTCCACAAAGTGGATTTGAATTTTACGTCTCTATCTAAAATCACCATTTTAGGAATACCATGCAGTCTAAAAATTTCCTTCATGAATATTTCAGCAATGTTAATAGCTTTAAAAGTAGACTTTACAGGAATAAAGTCTGCAGACTTACTAAGTTTATCGATTACAACCATGATAGAATCATTATGTTTCTGAGTTTTAGGCAAACCTGTGATAAAGTCCAGTGAGATGGTCTCCCATTTCCATTCTGGTACTGGTAATGGCTGTAATAGGCCGGCTAGATGTTGGTGTTTAGCCTTAATCTACTGGCAATCTTGGCACCTAACCAAGTACTCTGTTATTTATCCCTTCATATTAGGCCAGTAAAATAGTTTTTTGAGTGTTGTTATTGTTTTCTGGTAACCTGGATGGCCAGAGTATGGTTTCATATGCACTTCGTCTAAAATAGTTAATTTTAGCTCTGCTGAATCTGGTATGTAAAGTCTGTTTTTAAATCTTAATAGTCCCTCCTTGTCGATACTTATATCCATTTCATCTGAGTTTGTGACACTATTTTGCAATTCTGCCATCATCTTAGTGTAATTTTCGTCATTAACACCTGCCATTCTTATTCTTTGTTCTAGATCACTTTCTGCTCTACTGATATTTGTCTCAAATAACCCATGGATTCTATGGCTTAAAGCATCTGCTACTTTGTTTTCCTTACCCTTGATATGTCTGAATTCGAAGTCAAATTCGCTCAAGAAGGCTAGCCACCTTACTTGTCTCGCATTAAGGTGTGGTTGGTTAAACAAATATTTCAGTCTGCTATTATCTGTCAATAGTAAGAATTTTTTTCCCATGATATAGTTTCGCCACATTTTTAAGCCATGTATTACTGCTGCCAATTCTAAGTCATGAGTGACATAATTTCACTTGTGTTCCTTTAATTTGCGGGATTCATAACAAATCATGTTCCCTTCCTGAGTTAGAACACCGCCTAGCCCCTATTTACTTGCATCAACGCATACTGTGAAGTCTTTATCTGGGTCTGCTACCTTAAAGATGGGCGCTAATGTCAATAATTATTTTAGCTTGTTAAAACTATCTTGACACTTTTGCGACCAGTTAACTTGGTCCCTTTCTTTTGTAATGACGTGATAGGGTAGCCTATCTTGGTGAACCCTTCTATAAATCTGAGATAATATCTGATGATTCCCATGAATGATCGGATATCTGCCACATCCTTAGGTACTGGCCATTTCATAATGGCTTTTATCTTTTCTAGGTCTACGGAAATACCTTCCGAGGAAATGACATGTCCTAAATATTGTATTTCTTTTTGATAGAAATCACACTTTTCGAATTTTGCGTATAGTTTGTGTTTTCTTAGTGTTTGCAGAACTATTTGTAAGTGTTCATCATGTTCCTCCTCCATTTTAGAATAGACTAGAATATCGTCGATAAATACTACCATGAACTTGTCTATGTACTAGCTAAAAATGTTGTTCATCAAGCACATAAACATGGATGGTGCATTAGTTAGTCCGAAAGGTATGACTACAAACTCATAGAGTCTGTATCTTGCTCGAAAAGATGTTTTGTTTATGTCCTGGTCCTTTATCCTAACCTGATGATATCCAGATCCTAAATCCAATTTTGAGAAGATCTTGGCCCCACCAACTTGATCAAACAGATCATTTATCCGTGGTAAGGGGTATTTGTTCTTAATGGTCACTTTGTTTAGTTGTCTATAATCGATACATAGTCTTAGAGTACTGTCTTTCTTTTTCACAAAGAAGACTGGTGCTCCCCATGGTGAGACACTTGGTCTGATATACTCTTTATCCAACAATTCTTGTAATTGTATTTTTAATTATGTCAGTTCTGGTAGACTCATTCGGTAGGGTGCTTTTGAGATAGGGTTTGATCCGGGTAGTAAGTCTATGGAGAAATATATTTCTCTCCTAGGAGGCAATTCTGGTATCTCAACAACAAACATGTCTTTGAATTCACGTAGGACAACAAAGTCTTTTAACTTGGGATTATCTTCTTTTTCTAATAGATTCGTTACTTGGATGGCGTAAACTTGACATCCCTTTCTAATACATTTCTTGAATTGCATTGCTGAAACTTGTCTGACTGACACAGGTTTTGGTATGCCTTGGGCTATTCTAACAGTGCCAAAATTATCTTTATGGCCAAGTATCTTTGTATAACAATCTAGTACTGCTTTTTGTTGTTCCAACCAATCCATCCCAATAATCATATCATAAGACCCTAGTGGTAGGATGTTCAGATTGGTCCTTATCTTTTGACCATCTAAACTGAACTCAAGATCAGAAATAAAGTTAACTACTTTTCTTTTAGTCCCTGTTGCTAGTTGTACAAGCCAAGGTTTTTCATGCTTTTGTTTCTTAAGTTTATTCGACTCTACTACATCGGGAGTAATATAACTTAACGTAGCTCCAGGGTCAATTAAAATAGAAATTCGAGTGTTAAGGATTTTACCTTCAATCTCTACCACTGAGGACAGGTGGTCAGCTTGTCGACCATCTATGGCTGCATTTATCCGATGTAGACTTATGCCCATGTCACCCACTGTCGAGGCTTCCTGCAAATCATGAACAATAGTTCTGTTTGCTGCAATTAAACATGGACAGTTCCTCCTTAGATGAGGTTCTCCACACTCCCAACACTTTAATGGCTCACGGAAGTTGTCCCCAAACTTCTTCATTCCAAGGTTTACAAGTTTACCGCTACCTTGCGTATTCAGATGATTGGAGTAAAAATCCTTCCTTGGGAAACCCTTTGTTGCATTCTGATAAGGAGCTAGCTGGTATCTCTTCTTCCACTGGTTTATTCCATCTTGCTTCTTATCCTTCCAGTTCTTGGGAAACTCTACCCACTATTTATACTGGTCATAGCACATTCGTGCCTTCCTAAATGACTCACTCAAGCATTTGGGGTTGTTAAACTCAATTCTGTCCCTATAGGACTGTGGTAAACAACTTAAGAATCGTTGTATTTTTACCTTATGCGCCAGGATGTATGGTACAAACCTTAGTAGTTCCAGAAATTTATTTATAAGGTCATCCATCGTCATTTTTCTGAGTCGTAATTCATAAAATTATTTCATCTTACTTTCATAATAGCTCTCAGAAAGGTATTGTTTCTTAAAATACATCTTGAAGTCAGACCATTCCAACTATTTGTCCTTTAGGCCCTTGGCAAATTTCAGGTCCTACCACCAAATGCTGGCCTTTCCCTTCAGATTGTAGATGGCCATTCTGACCTTCATGTTGTTGGAATAGTTCTAGATTTGAAAGTATTTTTTGATGTCCAACAACCATGCCTCGACTTATTCTCCTGTCCTGGACTCTCCATCAAAAGTAGCTGGTTTAATCTTTTTAAATTCTCCTTCAAGGTGGTCTGTTTGTTTTCTTTTCTTGTCTGGTATGGTTTTGTCTTCAGTTGAAGGTGTCCCTTTAGACGAACTCTCTCCTTTTTCTGTTTTCGCACCAGAATTCTTGGAGGCCCTTTTGCTGACCTCTTCCTCATGGTTATCATCTTTTGGGATTTTCTTGGTTACTATACTACGTAGCAAGACTTCATTTATCTCTTGTTGTTCTTGCTGTGCCTTCTTTAATTTTTCATTGTCGGTCTTGAAAACCTGTAGTTCAACTATAAGGTTTCTCATTGTTTCCACACCTCCGTGGATGAGCTTCCATCATTGTTTTGTCTCAGATCTCCAGGAGATCCTTGTTACAGATTCTCTTCCATCCTGATTTCTGCACCTTCTTGAGCTGCCATTATTTAACACAAAATGGAAAAGCTTTCTATTTGCAATTCATAAGGTTTGTTAGTTTTCTCATAGATTGGAATATATATACTAAGCAATTAATGTGGCCCTGTTTAGGCCCAGTGTTGTAACTTTTTCTCTAATACCATATGTAATGAACCTCAAAAATCACCATAAAAAATTTTTATTCCCATGGCATAAATCAATTTCGTTTTAAGCTTATAATGTAAAAAAATAGCAATGATTCAATTATGACCGTAAGGGTATTATTACACCCCTCTAATCTACTTCTAACAGAAGATTCTGTGGGTAAAAAGGAAAAAAGTCCCTCCATGATTTTGTTCCTTCCCTTATTCCCTGCACCCTTCCAGCATACTCAAAGTAAGAGGGCGATATGAACTTAGCTCGAAGAAGCCTCTGTTGTTCAGAGAGAGAAAAGGATATCACCCTGAAGTTTCCAGAGTAAGGATGAGAGCAACATCGTCTCACAGGGGTCGATATCCAGTGGAAAAACGCCAAATCTTCCTCACCAGACATCTTTAGGAGAATGAACGGTGATAAAAATGTCAGGAAAAGGAACGAAATCCAGTGGATCATTAGATCCCATAGATTTGTGTGGAAGTTAAGGATGATCTATCAAAACTCGAGAGGGTAACGATCATATGTCTTTAGAGGAATGGAGAGTGGAAAATTCATCGGGAAAGTATCGATATCCCCTAAACCGTTGAATCATAAAGTTCTACGCTGATGTTAAGGATGATCCTTCCCAAGCTTAGGAGGGTAGAAATCGTTGGATGAGGAACCTCTGAAATGTGAAAGGAACAGGTGGGACCCGCATTTCAAGGTTTTTGGGGTTTCAGACTTCACGAGTTTCAATACTCGAACATCAACTCACAACAACTCGTGAAAAGAGAAAAGGGAACGAGTGGGACCTGCCTTTCGGGGTTTTGGGGTTCAAAATTTCATGAATTCAAAGCCTAACCTCTACACCCTAGAACTCTCGAAATCGCGAAAAGTGAAAAAGAGGAAAGGTGGGACCCCCTTCGGGATTTCGGGATTCGAAATCTCGTGACTTCAACACTAAGCCTTTACACACTAGAACTTCCAAAATCGTGAAAAGTGAAAAAGAGGAAAGGTGGGACCTGTAATTTCAGGGTTTCGAGGTTTCAAATTTCAAACAACAGCACAAGAATATCCCGAAGCTCCGAAAAGGTAAGGTGGGAACCAAAATTTTAGGATTTCGGAACTCGAGGTTTCAGGGTTTCAAATGCCAACAACCGCGGAAGAAATTTCCTGAGGTTCTGAAAAGGTATAGTGGGACTCGCTACTTCGGGATTTCAGAACTCAGGGTTTTGGGGTTTCAAACATCAACAACCACGCAAGACATTTCCTCAGGTTCCGAAAAGGTAAAGTGGGACCTGCTACTTCAATATTTCGGGATTTACGAACACATGGTGCATAAACACAAAAGAAAAGGAAAAACCGAAAAGCGAAAAGTGGAAGCTTTGGGGTTTCGGGATTCAGAACTTCGTGAGTTCAGAATCCATACATCAATATACATGAACCTACAAAATGCGAAAGGGAGGTTGGACTAAGTGTTCCTGTCAAAAAGTTAAGGAAATAAAAACAAACACAAAGGGAGAGAGAGCTCCTACTGTAACTCTTCACACTAGTTTCATCACTCCTTGGTCTTTAACCTTTGCGGGTATTCTCAAACTTCATTTTCTGGGAGAAAACTTACGTTTGTTTATGGGAGACTAAGGGTGTATAAGGATACAATATACCTTTACTTCACAGAATTTCAAACGCCTAAGGACTTAGGAAATTTACACGCATAGAGGGACACAAACGATAAAATTCTCTGTATAGGGTAAACTCTATAATATCCACTCAGAGCCTCTTTTAAATCAATACATTAAATGTCAACAGTACTAGATCTGTGAGTCTATGAAAATACATAGTTAAGAATATCATTCCATCAGAGTTTGGTAATTATAATTTAACGTTCCAAGGGATCTGAATTTGGTTGTTTGGGGGTTTAACTACCAAGAGGACCTGCCCTATTGACGTTAAGCTCCTCCTTTCCTTACTTACTTATAGGAATATAAATTGCAGGTGCATCCATCTAGCATTTTACTCACAGGAGGAACCATTTTCCAAAGTTTGGATGGTTATTCCGAACTTCACAACGATAGACAGAGTAAAACTACAAACGGACTTCATCTTCCATTACCAGTAACTCTACTTCAGCAGATAGATATGAACATTCTAGCAGATGAATTACAACTATATATATATACAGATTTCCTTCACATAAATTTCTCATAACGAACATAAACAAAGAAGAGGAATCATTGCAGTTCTATTTTTTAATCAAATACCATGCATCAGATATCAAATCATTCAACAGATAATGGAAATTATTCTAGTTCAGATTTATAGGAAACATGACATCAAATATAGCCATTCATAATAAAAATGGATAGATCAATATATATGAATCCAATCCACGAGAAGACAAAGGGAACGGCCACATTCCTCCCAACCGTAGAACAGGGCATCCAAATCTACTTTCCCGATTCACCCCTAGCCCGACCATGAATCCATGAGGGTGAACTTGGAAACTCCTCCTCAGCAGTGTCCTTCAATTTCAACAGTTCTCCTCTTGCGTCACACTTACTCAACAATGTTCATAACAACAAGACAATTCTGTTTCAGCAATCTCCTCTTGCCTCACACTCAATCCGCAGTGTTCATAACAGCAAGAGAGCTCAGGAATCCTTTCCCCGCATACTTGGCAGCATCCTGCCTCCTCCCATATGTTATTTATCCATTTTTGCCTAGGTCTTTTCCCTCCTTTGAGGATTTTCGCAGATTTTCTTAATCCCTAATTTTCAGGGGTTTCCAGTGGCCAAATCTCTGATTTTCCACTTGTAATCATCAACCCAGAGGCAGTTCCAATTTGTTCCCCACTCATGGAGTCACGGTCAGTTGATTTTAACATGGTTGTTCCATTTGTCCTCCTGTAGTTAATATAATTATTATGTTGTGATACAAGTGTCATAGTCAAATAATTAGTTGGGTCCAAACAGATCTTTGCCCAACAGTCACAATAATTAAATACAATTATTAAATTCGAAATTCAAAATTGCCATAAATGGAAAAAAATTTCCATATTCGAATTTGCCAAAAATGGAAATAAATTTCCAGCACATAAAAATATTTATTTTTGTGGGATGTCACATCCTTTCCCCCTTCAGTAAAACACTGTCCTTAGTTTTCGTTCCTTTCCTAGAATAGGATTGGATGAGATTTCTGCAAATCTCCCTCCAATTCCCAAGTGGCCTCCTCAAGACTAAAGTGCTTCCATTGCACCTTTACCTGAGCAATGGCTCTATTCCGAAGTGTTACTTCTCTCCGGTCCAGAATGCGCAGGGGTTCCACCTAGAACTCTCCCTTGGGTTCCACCTACACCAAGTTCCAATCAATCATATGAGTAGGGTCATGAATATACTTTTTTAACAAAGAAACATGAAATACATTATGAATTCTTAGATTAGCTGGAAGTGCAAGTTGATATGCTATGGGTCCAATTCGAGTTAGTATCTTGAAGGGCCCACAAAACCTGGGTGCCAGCTTGGTACAGTTCCCCAACTTCAGCGAGCTTTTTCGGGCTTTGACCTTCAAATAAACATGGTCTCCCACTTGAAATTCCAAGTGTCTTATTTTTTGATCCGCATAGCTCTTCTGTCTGTCTTGTGCTTCTTTCAAGTTTTGTTGTACTTTTTTGACCATGTTCTACATTTATTGGAGCATCTCTGGTCCAACCATGATTCTGTCAGCGGAGTTATCCCAGCTAATTAGAGTTGTACACTTTTTTCCGTACAGTATTTCGAAAGGGATCAACTTAGCCGAAGTTTGGTACCCATTGTTATATGCAAATTCCACCAAGTGTAGGTAGTCTTCCCACTTACTTGGTTTTGTTCTTACATACATGTAGATCATATCTTGTATGATTTGGTTTGTCCTTTTGGTCTGTCCATCTTTTTTTGGATGATAGCTCGTGCTGAAATTCAAATTAGTATTTAGCCCTGCAAACAATTCCTTCCAAAAAGTGGATGTGAATTTTACGTCTCTATCTGAAATCACCATTTTAGGAATGCCATGCAGTCTAAAAATTTCCTTCATGAATATTTCAGCAATGTTAATAGCTTTAAAAGTAGACTTTATAGGAATAAAGTGTGCATACTTACTGAGTTTATCGATTACAACCATGATAGAATCCTTCTGTTTCTGAGTTTTAGGCAAACCTGTGATAAAGTCTAGTGAGATGGTATCCCATTTCCATTCTCATACTGGTAATGGTTGTAATAGGCTGGCTAGATGCTGGTGTTCAACCTTAACCTGCTTCTATTATTGGATAAATCCGTAAGTGCGGACACAAACCGATCTCCCTAGATCCACCTGGATCTAGAACAAAGCAAAACAGAATAATACTCTTTCCCTAGATTTTGACTATTGAATGTACTAGGAGGAAAGAACTAAGAACATAACTTATGATCACCTCCTTTGGTCTTTGTTGCTCCCGCTTCACTCCAGTGCTCTCGTACAGTCAAGACCAAAACAATACAAACCAACCGAGGTGAAGAAATCTCAATCTATTCAACAATCAATCTATGTATATGATCAAGGAGTTATACAATAAAGTGGAAATAGCTTTATGGGAAAGGGAAATATTACTGTATCATATTGATAGAAAGTAAAGATTACAACCTGAGCCTTGATGTTGCAAACTTCCTTTCGATGGCTCTTAGCTCTAACACACACACTTGTTGACTTGCATGAAGAGGATCAACCACCTTTGATAAACTTGTTGGAGTTCTCTAGCTGTTGTAGCTTCAGTCCTTCAAACAATCTTTCACCAATTCTCCAATGTCTTTCTTAATCTTGTTTGCTTCTAACCTTTTCCATGAGAATCCCCTCAATATATAGGAGAGAATGAATTAGTTACTTAGATAAGAATGATCCCAAAATATCAGGAAATCTAGTACTTAGATAACCATTTGAATGCCATCTCATCCTTCTAGAAGCATCGAGAATTTATCTTTTTCCTTTCTTAAGAAAGAGTTCGCACCCTAACAGTTCAACATAGTGGGAACTTCTTGCACCCTGGCTTAAAGCAGCCTGCGAGAATCATGCATTCTCGCAGGCAAATATACTAGCAGCCTGCGAACAATCCTCAAAAATGTGATTTCTGGAAAGAGATGAAGGTAACTTTTCTCAGGAAAATGTTCTAATGAAGAGCCTGAATACACCATCATCAATACATCATCATGATGACCAAAATCATGGGTAACAGAATGCCCCACAAAGTATGAGTGTTGGAACCAGTGACAGTTGATAGACTTTGTAAGTTGCATGTGTGTGTGTAGAACCAGCAGCACATCTAATCGGAAACCTGCAAACACCCAAGCATCTGCAGGATATCATATATATCAATTCTGAGGTAGGCATTCCCATACTCAAATCACATACTGATGACATTATAGACATGGGTCATGGCCACCAATCATACACTGTGGATCCATGCTGTCAAAATATAGCATAGCCACCGAAATACACTGTGGATCTATGCGAGAAATTTCAAATCAAGACAACATAGCCAGGAAACATACACAATGGATCTATGTGTCAAAAATTATACATAATCCATCGCAACCTGGATCACAAAGATAATATCCAGGGTCTTCAATCTCGTCTCCCAAAGTACAAATCTGACCATGGGATTACATATGTTGAAGTCAAACATGGTAGAAACCACTTGATTACTGGTCATTGATGAAACCATTAACAAGTGCGAGGGAAATCACCATTGATGTCAATGACTCCCAAGGTACCATAGTACAATCCATCGAGTGTGAATAAATGAGTTGATGTCGAACATTCGATGAAATCTTTCGATTAGGGGTCAATGATGTAAACCCACTGTCAAAAGCGAGGAAACCTGCCATTGAGGCATGCAAGTTCCAAGGTACTAAATAATTTCTAAGTCTTGATTCCGGATAATGAGCTGAACTCGACGGAACAAAACTCATCACAGGAGGGCCTTGATGTATCCCCCATCAATGACATGAAATGAGTAACAGAGTTTGAAGGTGAAACAGAGCATTTTGCAAATTGGACTGGACGCAGGGAAGGCCGACACAGAGAGAATGGATAACTGCAGATGGCCGACTCAATATAGGTTTCAGATGGACTTCTCTTGAACATATAAATGACACGACCAATGATTTGGAAGCATTGACCCAAAGACGACCTAGGGAATGACCTTGTAACAAATCGAATGAGAGAAAAATGGATTTCCCAAACCGGCTTCATATGATGAATAGGGGGTGTCATGTTCAAGAACGACACTTACTGCCAATCAATACAAAGATGAAACATATCCCTTTCCCAAATTTCCCCCCACCATTTATGGCAAGTACCTCTTTATTTTTACGCAAGCTTGAGGAGGATAACATATGCTTGTTGATATAAGCTCATCCTTCGGATGAGTCCCTCGAAGTATTTTTAACGAACCCTAAGAAGGATTGGTTTGGTCCCATCACGGGTCTGTCAATGTTTGTTTAACGAGTCCAAATATAGAAAACTCGAAGGTTTTTCAAGATTATAGAATTTGGAAAAAAACTTAAAAGAGAACTCTCTCAGTTCCTTTTTTCGTAAAATAGTCTGGACAAGACCGAAAAAAAAGATAAATTATCGCTCACCAGATACGTACTTCAAATACTTTAGCGAGCTTGAAAATAGCAAGGTCGCTCGACGATCTTTTCATGTTTAGAGAGTCTGAAAAGATCTTAAAGAGGACTCTAGGGGGGTTCATTTTTTGTATAACCTTGTTGAGCCTGAAAAAGTGATAAAACTATGCTCGATCACGTTCTCATGTATTTACGAGCGCAAGAATGGAAAAAACGATGCTTGAGGTTTTATGTTAAAACCATAAAAAACAATCAAAAACACGCCATAACGAAGAAAAACATGTCCATACCCTTGTGTTTAATCATCAAAGTCATCACGCCTGCAAGTCATTACACTCAACATAACATTAGGGATTAGGTTTAATCAATAAATAATCATAAAAACCAAAAATGATATAGTAAAAGTAAATAAAATGAGTAAATAGTCTTTTTTACCACATCATTTTACATTTCCACTATTGAGCTCCAAAAAACCCCTTTTTACCCTCCGAGTTTGGCATCAATTTGCGGGAGATATAAGAGACCATTCAACGAGCCATCTATGACATTGAGGTAAGCTCTTCATCCTTGACATTTTCATGGTTTAAATTTTAAATTTCATTTTTTAAAACTTCAGTTTCAAATTGTTTTTTGAACCCTACATGTGCGTAGGCATTCTCGCAAGCAGCCCATACGGGGCCTGCGAGAATGATATGTTCTCATAGGTGAGATTTAATCCACCTATGAGGTTCTCGCACTATGCTAATGGGGCACCTGCGAGAACCGCAATGCCCAATTTTTTTTTAAATTTTTAACCAATGAAAAAGATCCAGATCATGAAAAAAGTCATTAATCTTCCTTTAATGTTCCTTATGCATATATTTGACCAGCAACATGGTTCCTGAGTGGCGTGAAAGGGAACATTAAGAGGATAATGCAATGGCTCAGAATCATCCTCCCACCATAACTTCATTGAGAGATTGTGGGCTCTTGAAATACTTTCGCATCTCGAGCATGAGGGCCCAAGTCAGACTACTAGAGTACCTGATCCGTATGTGAAATCCGGATCAACAGGTGTTTTGTGTGGGAGTCCACACATTGTCCTTAGACATAGAGGACATTTACTTCTTGACTGGATTATCCTGACGAGGATATTATGTGAGTCTAACAGGTAGTAGAGGTGGCGGGCTAAATATGCGTCAGTATTGCAATCAATACTATGTACCCGAGGATGAAAGGAAAAAAGGAAAAGTGGCAATCTGGGGAGTACAAGACTTGACCCTTCGTACCATCCTTTTCACTACAGCTTGGATGGCTGGGAGTTACACTCCTCATATGGTATTACAGAGCTACTTCCAGTACTCCATTGAGTGTACTAAGCCTCGAGTATTCAACTGGGTAGATGATGTGCTTCGCAGTATCAAAAAGCAATTAACCAAATGTAGGCGAGGTGATTTGAAAAAATTTGGGTATGGATATTTACCGGTATACTTCTTCCTTGAGCGGGTCCCATTACTGAGACTACATGTGGAATGGAACATACCGGGTCCCAGGGATCCGCGGATGCTGAGATGGTGTCGGCTTATGGCCTGGCACGTAGCAGGACCAATCATCATATATGATTATACATTTTTTGACTAGCTTCAACCACAGATGTTGATGGTTGATGACTACGCTTATGCTGGGTTGGATTTCTGAGGAGATCCGGATTTGGCATTGCCTGAGGATGCTCAGTGGGGTGACCTTGGTAAGAAGGACACACAATTTTTCCCTTTTTTTAAATGTTTTTGAATTTTTTATCATATTCAAATGCTTTTTTTTTTTTATATATTCATCCAAAGACTAACACAAAATTGTTTGTTGATAACATAGATGTTGGACTGTATAGACCTCCTGGTACTTCTCCTATCCATAGGCGAGGAGAGATAGCAGCAGCAACACCATAGTATGTTGAAGATTATCAAGTGGTGGAACGGAACTTAGAGGGCCTGATAGCAGACATTTCAGATATGACTATGAAAGAGGTTCCACGACACGATCAACGTCACACTGTAGGGGTATCAGTAGCTATGAGTCGACTGCTCCGTAGGTTTTCTAGAGAAGTCGTGTGTTACCATGAACGTCATCCATGACGTCACTTTGTAGAAGATATAAGCTTCCATTTTTGACATTTTGGTCTTCGAACAATTTTTTGTAAAAAAAAACTCTTTTATATCATTATATATAAAGACGGTTTCTACCGGTTTACTTTATATGGTGTGAATTTCAATGTGTTTTATTTATAAATGATTCAAATGTCTGTCAAATACATAATTAGCCAACGCATCTGTTAATGTATTTAGACATCTAGGAATATGTTGATATTCAATGTGATCAAAATAATTTTCCAAGAGGCGAATCCACAAATACACCCGTAATAAAGTAGGACTTCGAATAGAGTAGACATTACTTAACTGTAGTACTACGAGCTGCGAGTCAAGTCGCACAACCAAATGATGAATTCCGAGCGAGATAGCATCAACCAATAGTTCAATAACAGTGCTATACTCTGCAATGTTGTTGGTTGCATGTCCAAGACATACACCTTGTAAAGATACAAATTCATTTTTTGGGGTATAGATTGCCCATGCAGTGGAAGCAAGGTTCTGAGTACTACGACTAGCACCATCAGCGAAGCCAATATAGGCTAGCGAAGACTCCGACATCTGGAAATCCAAACACAACGTCATGTAAGGGCAGAGACCAGATAACGACAAAAGAAAACTATAGTAACACACACAAAGTATGATACATTAAAATACAAGTACTAGTGCACAAATAATTTATGCATAGTACTTCTTTAAGTACAACCCATTCCTGGGTTCACTCAAAGGGATACCATCATAATCTACCAACTCATATGCTCCTTTTTCCAAAACTCGGCGAACAATATAAGGACCTCGCCACATTGGTTTGAATTTCCCAGCTCCTAACACATCTCGATCCTGTTCATAGAGAAGAACAAGATCACCTTCAGAGAAAACACGAGGTTTGACATGCTTTTCATATTATGCCTTGACACGTTTTTTCTGGGCTTCTATTACTAGAGTAGTGTCACGTCGAGTTTCATCTAATCGCATTAAATACAATAGACGTTCTTCTTCAGCAAAAGTGTTGGGAAGGAGTTCAACAACTAACTTCAGAGAGGGTATCTCACATTCTATAGGAAGAATGGCTTCCACACCATAGACCAATCAAAAAGGCGTAAACCTCGTAGCGGATTTGACAGATGTCCGGTATGCCCATAATGCTGAAAACAACATCGTGTGCCAACTTGTTTTATGAATGCCTATCATCCATTGAAGCATAGTTATAAGAAATTTGTTAATTGCTTCAACTTGCCCATTGGCTTGTGGATAATAGGGTGTTGAGTTATCATGATGAAGACCCAACTTTTCTGTAAGTTCCAACATCATAAAATTCCTAAAGTGACTACCGTGATCAGTGACAATATCTTGGAGAACACCAAAACAAGCTATGACATGGTTAAAATGAAACAACGTTGTAGTATTTCTAGTATTATCGAATGTTGGCATCACCTCGGCCCATTTTGTAAAGTAATCAATAGCTACAATGATGTAACCATGCCCCCTGACCGAGTGAGGGTGACATGTCATGAAATTGATGCCCCATTTCACAAAAGGACCAACCGATACCATAGGGTGAAGAGGAGTAGGATGTGACCGAATTTTCTGATTGTAGGTCTGGCAGGCATGGCATTTTTGAACGGAAGTAATGCAGTCATGGAACAAGGAAGGCCAAAAATACCCTGCACGTAAGATCTTCTAGGAAGTAGCATACCCAGACATATGACCATCACATGCTCTGGAATGGCAGTCATTTAGAGCTTTCTCGGCTTCGTCAAACGTCAGACAACGTCAAAAAACAGAGTCAATTCCTCGATGGTAAAGAGTATCCCCGAGGATAATGTATTAACGGGCTTGATAGTGTATGTGACGTCGTTCAGTACTATACAAAGAAGGTCGGAAAGTCTGGTTTTAGAGATATATAATGATATCCCCATATCAAAGATTGTCAGTGCTAATAAGGAAAAGAGATTCATCGGGTAATAAATCTACTGCTACATTTTCCGTTGCAGAGTGAGGAAAATTACATATCAACTCAGTGAAAACTAAGGATTTCTTAGACATGGCGTGATCAAATTCCAAGTCAAAGTCCTGGAGTATGAAAATCCATTTGGAGTATTTTCCCCCTAGCAATTGACGTGTCAAAATGTGTTGCATAGGGTTGCAATGAGAAATCATTGTAGTTTTCCTGGAGAGGATATAATGCCAGAAGCGTTGGACGGCTTGAACAGCAGCCAAGGCCAGTTTTTCAACATGTTGATACTTTATTTCGGTTGATGTAAGACTTCGATTCAAGTAATAAATAACATGTTCATCGTGTGCATCATCCTCTTGGACTAGAACCATGCCAATAGTATACTCCGAGGCTGCAAGATAAAGAAAATAATCACGACTATAATCAGGAGGAAAGAGAAGCGGAGCTCACGTGAGGGACAACTTCAAAACTTCAAAAGCATTGTTAGCAATGGTATCCCAAACAAACTCGAAATCTTTCTTTAACAGTCGTGTAAAACCACGAGTAATCTCGGTATAATTAGGGATGAAATGACGAATAAAGTTTTCTTTCCGCTGCAAACTTTGCAACTGGCGCAGTGTGGAAGGAGGAGGGAGATTAAGAATCGCCTCAACATTAAGAGGATCCACTCGGATCCCTTGACGCGAAACGATAAAACCTAGAAGTCGACCGGATTCTACGCAAAAAATGCATTTATGAGGATTTAAACGTATATGATAGAACCGACAACAAACAAAAATGGCATGGAGATGATTGGGGTGATCGACTCGGCGCAAAGAATGAGCTGGTAAATCGTCCAAATAAGGTTGAACGATATGCTTTATATCATGAAAACCATAAGACATAACATGTTGAAACGTCGTGCCAATGTTCTTAAGACCGAAGAGAAGTTTCCTATAAGCAAAAGTACCCCAAGGACAAATAAAAGAAGTCTTATGTTGGTCCTCGGGAGTGATGTTAATTTGATTATAGCCGGAGAAACCATCCATGAGAGAGAAGATTTCACTTCTGGCACAGTCATCGACAATCTGGTCGACAAAAGGGGTTTGAAAGTTGTCTTTCAGATAGGCTTTGTTAATATCCCTATAATCAACACATACACGAATACTGCCTCCTTTCTTGTCAATCGGAATAGGGTTGGAAACCCATTCTGTCAGAGCCACTAGATAAATAAATCCGTCTTTCAAAAAAATTTCAACTTCAAGCTTGATAGCAACTGCCTTATGTGGGTGAACTGGACGAAGGTGTTGCCAGACAGGTTTAGCTCTGGAGTATGTTTTTATCTCATGTACAACAATGGTAGGGTCGATACCTGGCATCTCTTCGTAGCTCCAAGTGAAGATGTCACGAAATTCTTTGAACAAGGATGTATATGTGACTATTTCATCTGAAGAACACAAAGCTCCAATATGAACATTTTCGACAATCCCAGGTTTCATCGATATGTCAATGGGAATCATGGGCGAGATATTACTAAGGTTCCCTTCGGCAAACACATCATGTGCTGATGCAGGAACGGTCGAAATGACAACAACGGTCGACAGAGTTGAAATCCGTTGGTAGTTCTCAAGAGTGTGTTGTTCCTGAAAGAGTATGGAATGATGATGTCCATCATCCCAAGGGGTGTCCTCCATGACGGACATGATCATCTCGTCAGTGGGAAAGATAACATGAAAAGGATCAGGAGACAATGCATCAAGAGAAGGGGTAGAAGGTGTTGCTGATTGAATGGCTTGATAGGAAAATTCAACCGGACTTAACGACATTACGTCGTCGAAATGAAGATGATCTCTAGGGTCAGGGACAATCCAAGGGTCATGTGACGCAAGAAGTTCATGAGGCATGGTGGAGATCATGTTTATAGAATAAACTAATGGGCGTGGAACATCAGGCAGTGGAATGGGAAACGTACCCATTAACGAGGAGTCCTTTAAAAGGCCTACATGGACATTCTCATAGCCTGGCAGGGTTTTAGCAATAAACGACACGTTGCCAGTACGGGTATCAGAATTGAAGAAGGAAAGTTGGTCAACGGTAACAACCTTTCCTTGATGAGGGAAACGTACTACACGGAAAAGAATTGACACAAATGCACGCATGGAATCGATCCAGCTGCGTCCAAGCAGAAGATTATAATCAAAGGGAGCGTCGAAGACTTCCACTTCAACTTGGACCGTTTTACCTTCTAACGTGATAGGCAACAAAGGAAGAACACTGTAAGGCTTAAAACCAGAGCCATTGAATGCTTTAAGAGTGTTCTGGGATTCATTCAAGGAAGGAGAGTCGATGGCTTTCCAACAAGCAAAAGACATTACACACGTTGAGGCACCCTCGTCGATAACAGTTCGACAAATGTTCTTGTCAGAGACAACAAATTGGATTTGAAACACAAGTTGAGGGGGTAACCGTGGAATGTGATCTTCCAAGTCAAAGATTATTAAATTCGTATCTATCATGTCAATTCCACCTATAGCTTTCAACAGTGCCTTCCGTTGTGCAGGACAAGACTGAAGGACTTCAAGGGCTGACATCGTTGAAGGTGCCTAGGCCAGATCTTCCACAATGTTGTAGTTCTGGGCCGCACGAGGATGAGGATTGAAATTCGATTTCCTAATGAAACCTTTTGGAGGAGGTCACAAAACTGTGTCGAAACTCGATCGTTCGAGATGAAGAGGACCGTTTGTAGGTGGAGTCAGTGGAGAGGGTTGTACCAAAGCATGAGGTAAATAGTCAACCTTCTCCTTAAATGGAGTATAATCTTTGGCTCTAGTCGTGAGTGCAACGTTGTTTTGCTTAGAATCACCAGTACACATCAAAACATATGATGTGGTAGAAGTAGATGGTTGATCATGAATGACCAACTGAGCCTGTTGTTGATACGGGAAGGGTTGTGACAAGACTGTCGGTGTAGATGGTTTTGAGGTTCCCTGAAGGAACTTAGTGACCTCTGCACGTCGTGGACAATCCTTCGTGTAGTGATCGTCACCATAGATAAGGCAAGGGTAGAGGGGCTTGCACTTATCCCGATATTCAATAGGGGTATTTTTAGGCTTCTCTATTTGATTATTATTTTTGCCCTCCTTATTCTTGCCTCTCCCTTTTTTCAATTTATTTTTACCGGTCGGGGTAGATTGAATGGCGTTCACCTCAGAAGTTTTACCGGTGGAAGTGGCAGGAGATGGAGGATTTTGAACATTAGAAGAATCAGGCTTAGGATTGGTGCTTGAAACAGAATGTGATTGGGCTTGGGCAGTACCAATCACACCGTCAGCTGCATGTGAAGCAGCTGGAGTAGTTGAAGTGCTGGAAGTACCAAGACGAGGTAACTCAGGTAATAAATCATAAAGTATTCCCATTTGCGAATAAACGAGATCAAGATATTAAGCACAACTTATAGCCTGCTCTTCTGTGACAATGCCACCCATGGCAATGTCCTTACCGATTTCGTTCAAAAAGGATTTTGTAAACCATTCTGCCAGTAACTGATCAGGGAGTTCAAGTTTAATGAGACGTCGACGTCTTCGCCACTCATGGATATGATCCGATATATGAGTGTCTTTAGTCTGTTTGAAGGAAGTCAAAATCTCAGTCCCAGTATCATAACGGATTGATAATTGGTAATGTGTAAGAAAAACCATAGCTAGGGTGTTGAAATCAGAGGAAAAACCTCATGGAAATTCAATATACCACTTCGCAACAAAACCGATAAGGGTTCATTGAAAAATACGTAACCGAATAGAATCATCCATCAATGAGTTGGATGAACACCATAGGTGGAAAGTCATAACGTGATTGTTTGTGTCCTCTCCCACTTTGCCATCGAATTTAGGAATGTCCGATGGAAGCTTAGCTGGAATAGCAGGCCATTGGGGAGAGTGACGAATGGGATCATTTAGAATCCTAGACAAATCTGGCAAATCCAAAGTAGCAAGAAAAGGTAAAAGTCAATTCACCTCTGGGTACTGGTGACTTTGCGGTGGAAGCTCTATTGGCAAACCAGTAGGACCGTACACAGTCTGCCCATAGTGGGAAGACCCAGGATGATTCGGTGGTGGTTGGAGAGGATAGTAGCTCGGGGGATTATAACCTTGAGCGGGGACATGAGCTTGAGCATTCATACCCCAAATAGGATTTGGTATACCTAGATATGGTTGGCCGATAGTAGGGACAGGCTGCTGCCCCCCAGCCATTTGAGGAAGATTTTGTATCATCTGATTCCAATACTGGGCCAAAGCAGGAGGTATATTTTTTCCAAAAGGTGGGGTTGGTCCCCCTATCGTAGGTGGAGTTCCAATTGGATGTTGTGTCACAAGCAAAGGTTGCGTAGTATTTGGAAAGTGTCCGGTAAGAGGAAGTTGAAACGTACCACCTGGTCCACCAACGAGAATCTGCAAGTTTGGTGTAATGGATGAGATAGTGCCACTAAGATTAGGATTACCAGAAGGAAATTGAGGGAGTGTCGAAATAAAACCAGGAATAGGGTGCCCAGAAGGACCACCAGGAGTACCATATGGGGTTTGAAGAGGTGTTGGAACAGAAGCATTCAACAAAGCATTCAACGCATGGTATCCAGGGGGTATTTTCGGAGTGACATTGGGCGTTCGCTAGGTGTTTATAGGAGGAAGACCAGCTGTAGTGAACCCGGTTGGGAAACTCGTAGTGTTCACGAGATGGGCCATCTCAGCAGGGAGAGTAAAGTGATAAGTGGTATTCACTGGTACAGTCTCAATCTCGAAAAACACTGGAGGGTTGATTTCGGAGACGACAGGAGAATCAGGACTAAAAAGGGTCCTACGGAAATCACCTGCAGACCAAAAAGGATCTTGGCCTTCTACATCGAGAAAAGGCCCAACGGGTGATCCAGAAGATGTAACAACTACTTCTCCAGAAGAATTTAATCGCACAAAGAGTCGTTCACCATGGCGAATTCGAAAGTCCTCTCTAGTATTGGTAATGCGAAAAGGTTCTAGAGATTCAGTTGATTCCACTTGTGGTGTGGTAACAACTGCGAATTCACCTTGCCGAGGAGAGCCCTCAGGTGTAGTTGTAGGCAAGGGTTGTGAACCGTCTAGATGCTCTGGAGATAAACCCTGCATTCTACGTGAACGACGTGGGGGAGCTATTGTAAACAAGTGACAAGCTCTGTGAAGAAATTCCTATGGTCAACTTCGAGAAACAAACAACATGCGCTAGTAAACAAAATCTAGGAAGCAATCACCATGCAAACAAGACCTTCTAATTTCGAAGCCACTAGTTGGTGATGAAATCCAATGTCACAACAATGAGACAAGAAGGGGCGAGGCTAGGGTGGAAAAATTACGCTGACGACCTGCTTAACGGACTTACACCCTAGTGCAAGCTCCCACACATAATCGTGGGTATACCCTCCAAGGATCCTGAGTGAGTTTGGTCAACATCAATTCCAGGTACCATGAAGACTTTCCCCTCCACAGTCACCTTGGGTAAGAACCTAGAGAAATAGGCCACTAAGGTAACCAAAAACAACAATAAAGCCTGGGGGAATAGTCGACAGTCCGATTCACACGCAAGGGTAGCGTATCTAGCCCAAAATCAACTCAAAAGGCTTCCACTCATCATTGTGGGTATACCTTCGAGTGACCCCTGTAATACGTGCAATCTCTACACTGATGTCAACAAAGCAGGGTGAGTACCTCTGCCAACATCAATGCGACCTAGTGCTTGACCCTTGTGTGAGAAGGGCTTCCCAGGACAATATGTTGCAAATGGAATTTAACACTCCCTAACTCAAGATGCTATTGTGTGTTTTGAGCTTTTGGAGAGTGTATCTCTCTTCCTACTCCAAAGCGCTAACCTAGCTAAATGTTGGTGTAAAAGAGCCCTAGAAAAGAGTTACTAGATAAATTTTATGATTACGCAGTGTTTTTAAGAGCTATTGTTTACTCAAAGGTAACGGAAATGAAACTTATGTTGTATGACTATGACCCAATAATGCAAGGATGAAAATGAAATACAACACTTTTCATTCAATGAATCCTATGTATGGGAGAGAGAGAAAGTTTTCTAGATCAACCTTGAACGATAATGCAAAATTTCCTTTCAAATTCCGACACAAACAATCATTTATCAAATGAAAATTCTCTGTTGTGTCTTTTTCAAATACTTCAACAATCTCGATTAATTTGATTTTCAAAGTTTTCTAAAAAGAAAAGAATTTTTGAAAGAAAAACCTTTTGTTGTTCACTTTTCAAAAAGGACTCAGACTATGACAACTAGAGTATAGAAAATCAAATCAACTAACAAGAAAATAACCCAATCCACTCTTTCAATGAAAGAAAAAATAAAGAGCAAACCAATGTAATCTTCTCAAATGCAAAAGAAAAATGAATTTTCAAACAAAGAAAATGATAAATACCGATTACTCAACTTTCAACCAATCATTGGTTCTCGACTAATCAAACACACTTAGAATCTGAAGTCAAAGAGAATGGTTTTGCCAAGAAGAGTCAAGAAACGAAAGTCAAGCCACAAATGACAAGAAAAGCCTTGAAACTCTAAGACTGTTCATGCATGCAAACTAAAGCAAGAAATATATCAATCAATGGTCCAAGAAACTCATAAAAGATAATCCAACTGATCTGGGCAGTTAGAAAGACCAAAACTCAAATTCA
The DNA here is from genome assembly GCA_009831015.1 of Picea engelmannii. NCBI lineage: Eukaryota > Viridiplantae > Streptophyta > Pinopsida > Pinales > Pinaceae > Picea > Picea engelmannii. The sequence goes on along the minus strand of ML778054.1, from coordinate 570,762 downwards.
AAATTTTGAAAAATCATGTTCGCAGGCAAGCAATGTTACACAGTGCGAGAATCACTGATTCTCGCAGGTGACCATTGAGCAAGGTGCGAGAACCTCGCACTGAAAGCTATGGGCAGAGTGCGAACTCTACCTATTCTTGCAGGTTGCAATGAAGTGCAGTGCAAGAGTTCCTGAACATGACCAAAAATTTGAAAAATGAAGTAAAATTCAAAAAGGCTTCTGGACCCAGAAGGTCTATCAAGATATCTTGAAGACTCAGAGACTGATAGGACAGGAGAAAAGTGAAATCAGAGAAAATGGCCACAGCAAAACACAAAAATCCACAAAGAAAAATGGGATGGATCCCTAGTGGAGTCGCCAATTTTGTTATTGGATAAATCTGTAAGTGCGGACACAAACCGATCTCCCTAGATCCACCTGGATCTAGAACAAAGCAAAATAGAATAATACTCTTTCCCTAGATTTTGACTATTGAATGTACTAGGAGGAAAGAACTTAGAACATACCTTATGATCGATTTCTTTGGACTTTGTTGCTCCCACTTCACTCCAGTGCTCTCGTACAGTCAATACCAAAACAATACAAACCAACCGAAGTGAAGAAATCTTAATCTATTCAACAGTCAATCTATGTATATGATCAAGGAGTTATACAATAAAGTGGAAATAGGTTTATGGGAAAGGGACATATTACTGTATCATATTGATGGAAAATAAAGATTACAACCTGAGCCTTGATGTCGCAAACGTCCTTTCGATGGCCCTTGGCTCTGACACACACACTTGCTCACTTGCATGAAAAAGATCAACCACCTTTGATAAACTTGCTGGAGTTCTCTAGCTACTGTAGCTTCAGTCCTTCACACAATCTTTCACCAATTCTCCAATGTCTTTCTTAATCTTGTTTGCTTCTAACCTTTTCCATGAGAATCCCCTCAATATATAGGAGAGAATGAATTAGTTACTTAGATAAGAATAATCCCAAAATATCAGGAAATCCAGTACTTAGATAACCATTCGAATTCCATCTCATCCTTCTAGAAGATTCCCTTCTAGAAGCATCGAGAATTTATCTTTTTCCTTGCTTAAGAAAGAGTTCGCACCCTAGCAGTTCAACACAGTGCGAACTTCCCGCACCGTGGCTTAAAGCAGCCTGCGAGAATCATGCATTCTTATAGGAAAATATACTAGCAGCCCGCGAACAGTCCTAAAAAATGTGATTTCTGGAAAGAGATGAAGGTAACCTTTCTCAATAAAATGTTCTAATGAAGAGCCTGAATACACCATCATCAATACATCATCATGATGACCAAAATCATGGGTAACAACTGGCAATCTTGGCACCTAGCCAAGTACTCTGTTGTTTCACCCTTCATATTAGGCCAGTAAAATAGTTTTCTGAGTGTTGTTATTGTTTTTTGGTAACCTGGATGGCCAGAGTATGGTTTCTTATGCACTTCATCTAAAATAGTTAATTTTAGCTCTGTTGAATCTGGTACGTAAAGTCTATTTTTAAATCTTAATAGTCCCTCCTTGTCGATACTTATATCTGGTTCATCTGAGTTTGTGACACTATTTTGCAATTCCGCCATCATCTTAGTGTAATTTTCTTCATTAACACCTGTCGTTCTTATTCTTTGTTCCAGATCACTTTCTTCTCTACTGATATTTATCTCAAACAACCCATGGATTTTGTGGCTTAAAGCATCTGCTAATTTATTTTCCTTACCCTTGATATGTCTGACTTCGAAGTCAAATTCGCTCAAGAAGGCTAGCCACCTTGCTCGTCTCGCATTAAGGTCTAGTTGGTTAAACATATATTTCACTCTGCTATTATCTGTCAATAGTAAGAATTTTTTGCCCACGATATAGTGTCGCCACATTTTTAAGGCATGTATTATTGCTGCCAATTCTAAGTCATGAGTGACATAATTTCACTTGTGTTCCTTTAATTTCTGGGATTCATATAACAAATCACGTGCCCTTCCTGAGTTAGAACACCGCCTAGCCCCTCTTTACTTGCATCAACGCATACTGTGAAGTCTTTATCTGGGTTTGCTACCTTCAAGATGGGTGTTGATGTCAATAATTCTTTTATCTTGTTAAAACTGTCTTGACACTTTTGCGACCAGTTAAACTTGGTCCCTTTCTTTTTTAATGACGTGATAGGGTAGGCTATCTTGGAGAACCCTTCTATAAATCTGTGATAATATCCGGTGATTCCCATAAATGATCGGATATCTACCACATCCTTAGGTACTAGCCATTCCATAATGGCTTTTATCTTTTCCGGGTCTACGACAATACCTTCCGAGGAAATGACATGTACTAAATATTGTATTTCTTTTTGATAGAAATCACACTTGTCGAATTTTGCGTATAGTTTGTTTTTTCTTAGTATTTGCAGAACTGTTCGTAAGTGTTCATCATGTTCCTCCTCCACTTTAGAATAGACCAGAATATCGTCGATAAATACTACCATGAACTTGTCTAAGTACTAGCTAAAAATGTTGTTCATCAAGCACATAAATGTGGCTAGTGCATTAGTGAGTCTGAAAGGTATGACTAGAAACCTATAGTGTCTGTATCTTGTTCAAAAAGTTGTTTTGTTTATGTCCTGGTCCTTTATCTTAACTTGATGATATCCAGATCGTAAATCCAATTTTGAGAAGATCTTGGCCCCACCAACTTGATCGAAGAGATCATTTATCCGTGGTAAGGGGTATTTGTTCTTAATGGTCACTTTGTTTAGTTGTATATAATTGATACAGTCTTAGAGTATCGTCTTTATTTTTCACAAAGAAGACTGGTGCTCCCCATGGCGAGACACTTGGTTTGATATACTCTTTATCCAACAATTCCTGTAATTGTATTTTTAATTTTGTCAGTTCTGGTAGACTCATTCGGTAGGGTTCTTTTGAGATAGGGGCTGATCCAGGTAGTAAGTCTATGGAGAAATTTATTTCTCTCCTAGGAGGCAATTCTGGTATCTCATCAACAAACATGTCTCTGAATTCACGTAGGACAGCAAAGTCTTATAACTTGGGCTTATCTTCTTTTTCTAATAGATTCGTTACTTGGATGGCATAAATTCGACATCCCTTTCTAATACATTTCTTGAATTGCATCGCTGAAGCTTATCTAACTGACACAGGTTTTGGTATGCCTTGGGCTATACTAACAGTGCCAAAATTATCTTTATAGCTAAGTAACTTTGTATAACAATCTAGTACTGCTTTGTGTTGTTCCAACCAATCCATCCCAATAATCATATCATAAGACCCTAGTGGCAGGATGTTCAGATTGGTCCTTATCTTTTGACCATCTAAACTGAACTCAAGATCAGAAATAAAGTTAACTACTTTTCTTTTAGTCCCTGTTGCTAGTTGTACAAGCCAAGGTTTTTCATGCTTTTGTTTCTTAAGTTTATTCGACTCTACTACATCGGGAGTAAGATAACTTAACATACCTCCAGGGTTAATTAAAATAGAAATTTGAGTGTCAAGGATTTTACCTTCAATCTCTACCACTGAGGACTAGTGGTCAGCTTGTCGACCATCTATGGCTGCATTTATCCGATGCAGACTTCTGCCCATGTCACCCATTGTCGAGGCTTCCTGCAAATTATGAACAACAGTTTTGTTTGTTGCAATTAAATGTGGACAGTTCCTCCTTAGATGAGGTTCTCCACACTCCCAACACTTTAATGGCTCGCGGGAGTTGTCCCCAAACTTCTTCATTCCAAGGTTTATCGGTTTACCGCTACCTTTCATATTCGGATGATTGGAGTAAAAATCCTTCCTTGGGAAACCCTTTGTTGCATTTTGATAAGGAGCTGGCTGGTATCTCTTCTTCTGCTGGTTTATTCCATCTTGCTTCTTATCCTTCCAGGTCTTGGGAAACTCTACCCATTGTTTATACTGGTCATAGCACATTCATGCCTTCCTAAATGACTCACTCAAGGATTTGGGGTTGTCAAACTCAATTCTGTCCCTGTAGGACTGTGGTAAACAACTTAAGAATCGCTGGATTTTTACCTTATCCTCCCGGATGTATGGTACGAACCTTAGTAGTTCCAAAAATTTATTTATAAGGTCATCCATCGTCATTTGTCCAAGTTGTAATTCATAAAATTCTTTCATCTTCCTTTCATAATAGCTCTTAGAAAGGTATTATTTCTTAAAATACTTCTTAAAGTCAGACCATTCCAACTGTTTCTCCTTTAGGCCCTTGACCAATTTCAGGTCCTGCCACCAAATGCTTGCCTTTCCCTTCAGATTGTAGATGGCCATTCTGACCTTCATGTTGCTAGAATAGTTGTAGATTTGGAATTATTTTTTGATGTCCAACAACCATGCCTCGGCTTCTTCTCCTATCCTGGACTCTCCATCAAAAGTAACTGGTTTAATCTTTTTAAATTCTCCTGCAAGGTGGTCTGTTTGTTTTCTTTTCTTGTCTGGTATGGTTTTGTCTTCAGCTGAAGGTGTCCCTTCAGACGAACTGTCTCCTTTTTCTGTTTTCGCACCAGAATTCTTGGAGGCCCTTTTGCTGACCTCTTCCTCATGGTTATCATCTTTTGGGCTTTTCTTGGTTACTATACTACACAGCAAGACTTCATTTATATCTTGTTGTTCTTGCTGTGCCTTCTTTAATTTTTCATTGTCGGCCTTGAAAACCTGTAGTTCAACTATAAGGTTTCTCATTATTTCCAACACCTCCATGGGTGAGCTTCCATCACTGTTTTGTCTCAGATCTCTAGGAGGTCCTTGTTGCAGATTATCTTCCATCTTGATTTCTGCACCTTCTTGAGCTGCCATTATTTAACACAAAACAGAAAAGCTTTTTGTTTGCAATTCACAAGGTTTGTTAGTTTTCTCATAGATAATAATATATATACTAAGCAATTAATGTGGCCATGTTCAAGCCCATTGTTGTAAATTTTTCTCTGATACCATATGTAATGAACCTCAAAAATCACCATATTTTTTTTTTATTCCCATGGCATAAATCAATTTTGTTTTAAGCTTATAATGTAAAAAAAATAGGAATGATTCAATTCTGACCGTAAGGGTATTATTACACCCCTCTAATCTACTTCGAATAGAAGCTTCTATGGGTAAAAAGGAAAAAATTCCCTCCATGATTTTGTTCCTTTCGTTATTCCATGCACCCTTCCAACATACTCAATGTAAGAGGGCGATATGAACTTAGCTCGAAGGAGCATATTTTGTTCAAAGAGAGAAAAGGATATCACCCTGAAGTGTTCAGAGTGAGGCTGAGAGCAACATTGTCTCACAGGGGTCGAGATCCAGTGGAAAAACACCAAATCTTCCTTGCCAGACATCTTTAGGAGAACAAACGGTGATAAAAATGTCGGGAAAAGGACCAAAATCCAATGGATCGTTAGATCCCATAGATCTGTGCTGAAGTTAAGGATGATCTATCAAAACTCAGGAGGGTAACGATCAGATGTCTTTAGAGGAACGGACAGTGGAAAATTCATCGGGAAAGTACCGAAATCCTGTGAACCGTCGGATCATAAAGTTCTACGTTGATGTTAAGGATGATCCTTCCCAAGCTTAGGAGGGTAGCAACCGTTGGATGAGGAACCTACGAAATGTGAAAGGAACAGGTGGGACCTTCATTTCGATGTTTTTGGGGTTTCAGACTTCATGAGTTTCAATACTCGAACATCAACTCACAGCGACTCGTGAAAAGAGAAAAGGGAACGAGTGGGACCCGCCTTTCAGGGTTTCGGGGTTCGGAGTTTCGTGAATTCAAAGCCTAACCTCTGCACCCCAGAATTCCCGAAATCATGAAAAGTGAAAAAGAGGAAAGGTGGGACCCCCTTCGGGATTTCAGGATTAGGAATCCCGTGACTTCAATGCCAAGCTTTTACACACCAGAACTTCCAAAATCGCGAAAAGTGAAAAAGAGGAAAGGTGGGACCCGTAACTTCAGGATTTTGGAACTCGGGGTTTTGGGGTTTCAAATTTCAAACAACAGCGCAAAAATATCCCAAATCTCTGAAAAGGTATGGTGCGACTCGAAATTTCAAGATTTCGGAACTCGGGGTTTCGGGGTTTCAAATGTCAACAACAGCGGAAGACATTTCCCAAGGTTTCGAAAAGGTAAAGTGGGACCCGCTACTTTGGGATTTCAGAACTCAGGGTTTCGGGGTTTCAAACGTCAACAACCATGCAAGACATTTCCTGAGGTTTTGAAAAGGTAAAGTGGGACCTGCTACTTCGGGATTTCAGGATTTATGAACACATGGTGCATAAACACAAAAGAAAAGGAAAAACCGAAAAACAAAAAGTGGAAGCTTCGGGGTTTCGGGATTCGGAACTTCGTGAGTTCAGAATCCATACATCAATATACATGAACCTACAAAATGTGAAAGGGAAGTTGGACTAAGTGTTCCTGTCAAAAAGTTAAGGAAATAAAAACAAACGCAAAGGGAGAGAGAGCTCCTACTGTAACTCTTCACACTAGTTTCATCACTCCTTGGTCTTTAACCTTTGCAGGTATTCTCAAACTTCGTTTTTTGGGAGAAAACTTACTTTTGTTTCTGGGAGACTGAGGATGTAGAAGGATACGATATACCTTTACTTCACAGAATTCTGAACGCCTAAGGAATTAGGAAATTTACATGCACAGAGGGACACAAAGGATAAAATTCTCTGTATAGGGTAAATTCTATAATATCCACTCAAAGCCTCTTTTAAATCAATGCATTAAATGTCAACAATACTAGATCTGTGCGTCTATGAAAATACATAGTTAAGAATATCATTCCATCAGATTTTGGTAATTATAATTTGATGTTCCGAGGGATCTAAGTTTGGTTTTTTGGGGGTTTAACTACCGAGAGGACCTGCCCTATTGACGTTAATCTCCTCCTTTCCTTACTTACTTACAAGAATATAAATTACAGGTGCATCCATCTAGCATTTTTCTCACAGGAGGAGCCATTTTCAAAAGTTTGGATGGTTATTCCAAACTTCACGACGACAGACAGAGTAAAACTACAAACGAACTTCATCTTCCATTACCAGTAACTCTACTTTGGCAGATAGATATGAACATTTCAGCAGATGAATTACAACTATATATATATATATATTTCCTTCACATAAATTTCTCATAACGAACATAAACAAAGAAGAGGAATCGTTGCAGTTCTGTTTTTTAATCAAATACCATGCATCAGATATCAAATCATTCAACAGAGAATGGAAACTATTCTAGTTCAAATTTACAGGATACATGACATCGGATGAAAATATAGCCATTCATAATAAAAAGAGATAGATCAACATATCTAAATCCAATCTGTGGGAAGACAAAGGGAACGACCACGTTCCTCCCAACCGTAGAACAGGGCAGCCAAATCTACTTGCCTGATTCACCCCCTAGCCTGACCATGAATCCATGAGGGTGAACTTTGAAACTCCTCCTTAGCAATGTCCTTCAATTTCAACAGTTCTCCTCTTGCCTCACACTTTCTCAACAGTGTTCATAACAACAAGACAATTCTATTTCAGCAAGCTCCTCTTGCCTCACACTCAATCCACAGTGTTCATAACAACAGGAGAACTCAGGAATCCTTTCCCCGCATACTTGGCAGCGTCCTACCTCCTCGCATATGCTATTTATTCATTTTTGCTCAGGTATTTTCCCTCCTTTGGGGATTTTCATAGCTTTTCTTAATCCCTGATTTTCAGGGGCTTCCAGTGGCCAAATCTCTGATTTTCCACTTGTAATAATCAGCCCAGAGGCAGTTCCAGTTTGTTCCCCACTCATGGAGTCATGGTCAGCTGATTTTAACATGGTTGTTCCATTTGTCCTCCTGCAGTTAATATAATTATTCTATTGTGATACAAGTGTCATAGTCAAATAGTTAGTTGGGTCCAAATAGATCTCTTCCCAATAGTCACAATAATTAAATACAATTATTGAATTTGAAATTTAGAATTTCCATAAATGGAAAAAGTTTTCCAGATTCGAATTTGCCAAAAACAGAAATAAATTTCCAACACATAAAAATATTTATTTTGGGGGGATGTCACATTAGGATTTTTATTTTCCTTGAGTTCCAGCCAATGACCAGGCCTCCTGATCTTATGCTTGCATCCAGACCCAGGAAATCCCATCTTGTGAAGATGTTCATGAGGGCTTGTGTGGCTATGCGTTCGTCTACAAGAGTTTGCTAGAGAAATATAACATATGGTTGGTGTAAGGTCACAAACCTGTTTAGAGTGTATTTTTTGGAGGGGCTCACTAAATCCCGACAATTGAAGGAGAGGAGCTTCATTGGGGAACCCCTACCAAGGATTTTTTTGATCTAAGGGCCCCAAGGATGGATTTTTGTCGGCTTGTGGCCGTGTCATGTAGTGCATGAGATTTTTCTAAGGAGAGGTATGATGGTCGGCTTCTACCTTTTCTCGGTTTCAAAAGTTCTAGATAAGGCCCAAAGCCTTTGTGATCTGTGGAGGAAAAGGTAACAGATTGATTGCGGAGGTGATAATGTATAGTGGAGTTCTCAGAGTTATCAGTGGATGGTTCCTCTATGGACCAGGAGTTTGAGGAGGAAGGGGGAGAGGTGTTTGGGGGAGGGTTTTGTATTAGTGGAGGAGTGGCGAGGGAGGCATAGGAGTCGAGGGGAGGGAGGGGAACAATGAAGGTGTAGGGAGGAAATAAGGAAGGTGAGATGCGACCATTTAGGAAAAAATTGAAAGAATTATGTAAACTAGATACAGGGTGGGGAAAAGAGAGGTGCATACCCAAGAAGTCGTTGATCAGATGGTGTGGTGTTGTATCTGGACTGTGATCGGAGATTGCCCCTTCGCCTATGGAGGAAAGAAGTGCTAAAGCATTTTCGGTCAGCTCTGGAGGGTTCCTTGTCGAAGAATCTTGGAAGGCTACTGTAGTGGGGGAGGGAGTCCCCGAAGAGTTTGACACAAAGGAGGAGCATAATCCCCCAGTTGTTTCTGAGTTTTTTCGTCCCTGGCACCTGTCTTCAAGTGGGTTGTGGTCGTGCCTTATTTTGAAGGGTTTGGAACAATCGTTTACCACGTTTCCATATTCGTGGCATCGTCTGCAGCGGAAGGGCACTCCTTCATAGTCCAAAATTTGGACTCTTGTGCATCCCAACTTTGTTAGATTGATAAAATCTATTAAGCCTTCTCTGATGTTGAGGGTGACCAATATTTGTGTGACCGCCATATTACCTGAAGCAAGGAAACTCATATCTGTAGATATATATTCCCCTAGGAAGCTTCTAAGAGCTTTGAAGAATCTCTTATACCAGAGGTGAGGGGGCAGACTTGGGAGGTAGACCCAAATTGGAATAGTGTCTAGTCTTTCACTGTTCACGTCGAAAGTGGGGTTCGAAGGTTTCATTAAAAATGAAGAGGAGTCTATTGTCCAACTAGAGTGGAGTGCGTCCAAGGCCTGAGTGGTATATGCGAAGATGATCATAAACCATCCTCAAGAGAGTCGAAAGATATTGGATGAATTTGTGTGTTTTACCCCCCATCTTGTTCCAGCCCAGGCTCATAGAGTTTTTTAACTGAATTGTCGGCCATATGCTTTCCCTACAAGTGTTTTGTCTACCATCGCGGATACTCCTACCATTGAAAGGTTGTCATTGAGAGTGAATTTTGGATCTTCTTTTGATGACCCTAGGCACTTGTTGCATTTTCTCCTTTTTTTCCCAGAGGTGCCTTGAATTTATGGTTCTGAATCGAAAGGCGAGAGGGGGCCTGGGGCTTCACTATGATAGAAGTCCCAACCATTGAGGTTGTGTAGTTGAAAATGCACTACTACAAATTCTTGTTCCAGATTCGTGGGGGTCTGAACCAAGTGGTAAAGGAGTCCTTTAGAGGGGAGGAAGCATTCAACGGAGAAATCTTGACTATAATCACGAGTCGGCAGAACCCTTGTACCTTGTTCTTCAAAGAGCGAGCTCGGTAGTGTGTCAAGGTGGATTCCAACATCGCCCGGGCCTTGAGGGGGGGAAGGGGTTACCACTGGATCTGGGAAAGTCCAGGAGGCTATGGACGTGGGAGGGGAAGTATAGAAATCGTAGAGGGCGGGGGAGAGGGGTGTTGTGAGAAAGGGAGGGGGAGGGGGGCTGTAGAGTGTGGAGTTTACAGTGAAGTCAGAAGTGAGGGCGGGACCGAAGCCAAGGGGAAGCTATTCCAATTTTTGTGGCCTGGCCTGGCCTGGGGAACTTGAGAAAAGCGGGGGAGAGGAGCCAGAGATTCCCGAGAGGTGCGAAAGGAAGTCATTTTGAGGAACTGGAGGGGGGGCAGAGGTCGGTGGAAAGCTTGGAGGGGTTGGCATGGACAACTATTCATAGGAAGAATAAATAGGTCTGCCAGTTGTCCCCATCTAGGGTAGTGTTTCTCCTAGGTCCAAAGAGTAATCCAGCTCGTTGTCATAGGTAGGCATAGAATAATCGTTTCTGATGACAAGTCAGTCGCTTCTTCAGGGTTGAAAGAAAACAAGACAAGAGACTTAGCAGAGCACTTTCTTTTGCGCTGGTAAAGGATGCAAGAGGGAGTGGGAAGGGAGACGGGGTGGAGGTGAAAAGGGTCACGTCGAGTCAGAGGTCCTATCATGGGAAGGGAGACGGGGTGGAGGTGAAAAGGGTCACGTCGAGTCAGAGGTCCTATCATGGGAAGGTGCAGGGGAAGCGAGGGTAGGGAGCTAGAGAGGCGGTAGGATCGCGAGCCTCTGGAGCTATAAAAAAGTACATAATTTATACACAAAAATACAGAATTTATATACAACACAGGCAGAGTCGCAAAATACAGAATTTATATACAAGGTAGACAGACCCGCAGAGATACCACATAATTTATATATAAAGTAAGATGCAACATAGTTTATATACAAAGAAATCTATGCAGCATAATCTATCCAACATAATTTATATACAAATTAGACAGACCCCAGAAATACCACATAATCTATTCAGCAAAGTACTATCTTGAATGAGCAGGCGGTAATTGCAGAGAGCACTATGAAAATTGAGACAAAACTGATATCCCAGGGCCTTCCTATGAATTGTGATTGTGTGAGTTGGCTTTCTATATGCATGGCATTGTCTCTTTGAACTGGTAGGAATTCATTTTCAATCCTCCACTTGAATTCCAGACTCTTGCAATGGCCAAGAATATTGCCATGGACATTAAAGAAGAAAGAGCATAAGGTAAAGGCCATATATGACAGTGTTTAACAGAAAAAAACACTGTGTAAAGTGCCACTTGAATCGTTACATCCATAGCCAAAAATTGACTAATTTCTTTTGTGTCATTTTTGCTCCACATCGCTAACTCTTTAATCGATCCTTTTCCATCTTTCCGGGGGACCGTCCTCTTCTGTTAGGCATTCTTAACAACCCTGATTCCCTCTGTGTATGTATCTATTTATATAAAGATCTTAGCTCATATCTATTGCTACCAATATCTCTTCCATCTAAGTATCTGATTTTTAAAGTGCAAGACGATCTTGCACTTTGCCAATATCTCTTCTGTCTAAGTATCTGTTATAAATGAAAATCAACACCACCACTATTTACTGGCTCAGCTATGAATAAATCCAATTGTGAATAGTCTTGCCTTCAATCGTCCCCACCGCTGGTACACTACTCCCACACAGGACACTGTAATTTGTGACATCTAGAGACATAAAGCTTCTCCAACCACGTACAATGTTCAACACCTTCCACCTCCTCTAACTCACTGCACCTTTTCACACTTAGCATCCGAAGCTATCTACACTGCTCCAACCCCCGTATGAACTTCAGCTTCACACATCCCTATGCCTGCAACTCCTCCAAAGATACCAATGTCTCCATACTTGGTAGCTCATCTAACTCGGAACACCCACCAACATCTAACACTTGAAGCTTTGTTGCCTGCTCCAACCCCCGTATGCACTTTAGCTTCACACATCCCTATTCCCGTAACTCCTCCAAAGATACCAATGTCTCCATACTAGGCAGCTCATCTAACTCGGAGAACCCACGAACATCTAACTGTGGAAGCTTTGTCGCCTGCTACAACCCCCGTATGCACTTCAACTTCACACATCCCTATGCCCGCAACTCCTCCAAAGATACAAATGCTCTGATAAGCCTGATCTATCGGATCGACCCCACACTTATCAAAAATTTGCATCAATTGAAAGATCATGCCCTGATCTCCAGTGTTTCGGTGGTTAATACGTGGCATTTAGAATCCGCGTAGCCAAAAAGAGCGTGGTGATAGTTTCTGGGTTCGCATTTTGGAGTTAGGCATCCCGCCTGTACCCTCCACGACTGTGTTCATGACCCTCACACTGAAAGAAAAAATTCGTCACCATGAACATTGCAAGCGAAGGAAAAAGAGAATGAAGAGAACTCGAATAAACTCCAGTGAGATCAATTCTTAAACACGGGACTAGTTGGATTAGATGTACGTGTAAATGAGACATCAAGAGAAGTGAGGGTTTGGTGCCAAGAAGCACACTATCTATGCACTTTCTCTATGAGTGCATCAAGAGCTCCGAGAAGTCATAGTTTTTTAGCTCCTCGCATCACGAGATCTCCATTAAAACCTTGTATAAGAAGCCAAGGAGCTCCATTCTTCAAGTGTGGTAATCAGCATTAGCATTGACAATGCTATGGTGAATTAGGTGGTTCAAAAATATAAGTCTGCAATTACTCAAGGTTATCTATCAACATAGGCGAAATTGATATTTTCTCACTAATAATTAAGTTGGAGTTGAGGCGATCTACAAAGAATGACATAGATACTCTTTGTGAGTCCTTCATAATTTATCCCAAAGGATTCTTGACAGTTGCACACTGTTGCTCAAGAAAATTATAGTTTATCTAAAAAAAAAATTAAGTAAAGATCTTCATTCTGAGGTAACTTAGCAAATCCCCATAAGTTTTGTCATTTAGAAGGAAACAAACTGAAAAACTGAACTTATGACCTTCTTGTTACGCCGAAAGGCGTACACCTATATACCATGGGCACATTTAATGATCTTTTAACTTTAATTCTTAATCTTATGGTCAGGAATTGAAGATGCTGGCATATTCTTAGTTGTCCTCCCAAATCAATGAATGGGATTTACTGTTCATAACTTCCTTGCATTTATAAATGCATGCATTAACATGTTTACTTTTTCACATTTACCTAATCATATTAAGAAATTACTGTAAGGCCATATAAATGCCACGTTAAGATGATTAACAAGAATTAATATCTATGCAAGATTTTATTGCCACGTTTAGTGGATGAGTAGCAGGCACTACCTCAGCTGGATTACACATATAACTGTTGGGATGTGAACAGTGGCCATGTTTGGCCTGTGTTGTGAACTGTGACCACAGTTGACTTGAGTTTCGTGTTATAATTGTGCGTTTGAATTAACCATTTTGTGTGGGTGTTTCAATTAACGGTGGAATTGAATGTGAATCGTGATTGTGCAGGTCATTAGAGTTACGGTTATAAAATTCTAAACTATTTTAAACTGTTCTTTCCTTATTTTTATAGTGAGTCGTCATTTTTTTATTTTCATGAGTTTTTAATATGAATAACAACCAAAAAAATATTGTTAGTGGGCGGATGGGTATGGTCGGTCGATGTAAAGTGCCAGTATCAACCTCCAACCTCCAGGTTTCAATCAACAATGCTTTGTGTGGGCGTTTCATTTAAAGTGGAATTGGATACAAATAGTCTTTGTGCAGCTGCATAGGTTAATAGGATTACGGTTATAAAGTTATAAACAATTTAATCTTTAAAAAATTGTAAATATATGTAATTTTACATTAATTAAATACAATTTTAATATAATTAAATTTTATTTTAAATATAATTTTAAATCTTATTTTTAATATAATGTTAAATTTTATTTTTAATATAATTATAGTATAATTAA
>ML778054.1:517119-534380 GCA_009831015.1 Picea engelmannii | reverse complement strand
TTTTTTCATTGGATACTCAGATGAAAGTAAGGCTTATAGGTGTTATGATCCTCTTATTGATAAGCTTTATGTAAGTAGAGATGTGATATTTGATGAAGGGGGAGTTTATTTTAAGGATGAAAGTGAAGATAAATTGGTTACCCTACATATTGAAAATTTAATCCTTGATGATAATGATTCATCAAAGCATCCATCTACAATAACAATTTTAGGTTCATCTACAAGAGGTTCTCCATCAAAGGCATCTTCATCTAGTTCATCAACAAGTTCTCAAGCAACATCTCCTTCATCTAGTACATCAAAAAGTTCTCAAGCAACATCTCCATCTAGTCCTCCTAGAAAAACAAGAAGTTTGAAAGAGATTTATGAGACATCAAGGTATGCTAATGATCATTTTGTTCTTGTTTCTTCTGCAAATGTTGAGCCTGACAATTTTAAAGAAGCTTGTTTTGTTGAGCCATGGGTGCAAGCAATGGAGGATGAAATGTCTCAAATACAAAAAAAATGACACATGGGAGTTAGTTGAACTCTCTCACGGAAAATCTTCCATTGGATTAAAGTGGATTTACAAGCTAAAATATAATATGGATGGAAGCATTTCAAAACACAAGGCATGTTTAGTTGCAAAGGGATATGTGCAACAAGAAGGCATTGACTATGATGAAACATTTTCTCCTGTAGCAAGACTTGAAATAGTAAGAACATTTCTTTCCATTGCATCTGAGTTAAAGTTGAAAGTTTATCACATGGATGTCAAATATGCTTTCTTAAATGGATATTTGAAGGAAGAAGTTTATGTTGAACAACCTCAAGGTTTTATTGTTGAAGGTAAAGAAGATAAGGTGTATAGGCTTAAGAAAACACTTTATGGTCTTAAACAAGATCCTAGAGCTTGGTACTCTAGGATTGATAAATACCTTCATGATCATAGTTTTGTTAAGTGTTCTTTTGAAAGTGTAGTCTACAAAAAGGTCATTGGATCATATTTTATTATTCTCTTCTTGTATGTTGATGAATTAATATTTATGGGCACCTCAATATCACTTGTGAAGGAGTTTAAAGAAGAAATGAAATCAGAATTTGAGATGTCTGATTTGGGAGAAATGCAATATTTTCTGGGCATGCAAATCAGACAAAAAATTGAAGGTATATCTATTTTCCAAACCAAATATGTTGAAGACATGTTGAAGAGGTTTAACATGAAAAATTTTAAAGCTGTAAGTACTCCTCCTGTTGTTGGGAGAAAATTGATGAAAGAAGATGAATCTTCTCTTTGTGATGCCACTCTTTGTAGATCCATGGTTGGCAGCTTAATGTATCTGACCACTACTAGACTAGACATTATGTTTTCTGTAAATCTGGTTGCTAGGTTCATGAATCAACCTCATGAGTCACATTGGAAAGAAGCCAAAAAAATACTTAGATATGTAAGTGGTACCATATTTTTTGGATTGTTTTATAATGCTACTAATAATTTCAATGTTGTAGCATACACAGATGCATATTGGGCAGGTAGCTTGGATGATCACAAAAACACTTCAGGATATGCTTTTCTTTTTGGAGAAAATCTTGTTTCTTGGAGAAAAAAAAAGCAACCCACAGTTTCTCTTTCTATGACCAAAGCAAAGTACATTGCAACATCATCTACAAGCACTTAATTCATTTGGATGGAAATATTGTTAGAATAATTGGGCATGGAAATTCGTAAACCTATTAAAAATTTTTGTGACAATCAAAGCACAATCTCTATGACAAAGAATCCAGTTTTAAATAGTAGGAGTAAACACATTGACATTCGTCATCACTTCATTATAGATCTTGTCCAACAAGAGTTTTTCTTTTTTGAATTTTGTAAATCTGAAGATCAACTTGCAGACATTTTTACGAAGACTCTTCCAAAGGATCGATTGGAGAAACTCAGATCACAATTGGGAATCCTCAAACTTGACATCAAGAGGTAGATTGAAAAAACATGATGCCTAAATTTTCGGCATTCAGTTATCACAATTGTTCCAGCTGTGTAACTATAGCTCCCATGTGTTGATCAAACTCTGCCACGTTTCGACTCCTATCCGCTGCATTAGAATTCCAGTTCTTCTATTTAACTATTAGGTTATTTTTCCATCAAAAAGAGCTTTTTTGAGTGACCGAATGTTGTGACAAAGAAAGACTTTTTTGTTGTCTATTAGAGAGATCTTTCTTTGGCATTTTGTGGAACAGAGGATGCTCTCTTTCCCTCTTTGATTTACAGTTGTAACAGAGGTACACTGTATCTCTTTTCTTTCAGAAATAAAGCATGGACATGAGTATTCAAAAACAAAGCAATTTTTTTTTCTTGAGTGTGAGGTCGATTGCTGTAGTTTCTTTGATTGATATTCATTTTTTTGTATTCTATCATTTTTGTTAAGTTTAATCAGGGTCTGCATTTTTTTGGATGTGACTCTTGTGGGCACATAATTCCTGTAGCAGATCCTTCAAAGTGTTGAACGATCTCATGTGGCCTTGTTGAAACCAAACCAAAATTTATGGTGTGACATTTGCTTTCGATTTAGGGTTTAGTTTTTAGGATTTTAGGGTTTGTCAAATCCATTAAAGAGAGGCGGGCTGGTATCCTCCTCGTTGGTCGCAGTTAATTTGTCGACACTATCTGATTCCGTTACCGTATTGAAGAAGAAGTTCTCAGACAAAGGCCTTACAACTAGAACCGCATGCCCTTTTCATTTCGTAGTGATCACCGTAGATTTTTCCAAGATAATTATTTTTTGTTGATTTTTCTTTTGACATTTAGGATCGCATAAGATGGGACAAACCGTCTGCAATTTTTTAGCAACTTTCTTTACAACTTCACATCAACATGTAGCACATATCCCAAAATCAATATGACATATCCGAGTTATCTTCAATCTGAATGCCCTTCTTGTGCCGAGGGGTCGAAGCGAATTGCTCTAGACAAGGGAAGCTCCATGACATTCAATGCTACTTTCTTTAGAATTGAGAGATGGAAACTGCTGCCCTTGAGTCAGATCATAGGCTTTGGGGACACGATTCTACCAAGTAAAATTATGGTTTGCCAAATCCATTATTGCTAAATCCATTAACTCTGCTTAGTATTTGATAAGTATTATCCGTATTCTTATATTATTTCCGAATCCATTTGATAAGGAAACAAAGTAGCAATGGCCATATTTCAATACTGTGATAACCCTAAACACTTATAGATGTATGGCAAAATAGAATTAAAAAAAAATATTCTATTTGTTTCAAAACTTTGATACCGGACTATCACAAGTTGAAGCAATGATTTATATCCATTTAAGGGTTTATCTCTAGGTTTTCATTGTAATTTTAATTTTAATTTTTATAATTTTCAGCTTGCATTTTATTTTTTATTTTTACCAACAATATAATTTACAGATTAAGTAAAAAGTGGTTGATATATACTTATCAACTTTATTTTCACCTTAATAACATTTATGGACGTATATCAACCACTTTTTACTTCAATGTGGTTGTGCTAAATATTAGTTAATATCAAAATAAGAAATATGAGAGTGATAGCATCATTTTTACTTTTATTAATTAAAATATTAAAAATCAAATAAATTAATTTCTAGTTTATTTATTACTTAAGATATTATAAATAAAAAACTATGAAGTGACTAATTTCCACCACTAAAATACAACAATCACCATTAGTTAATCATTTTTCATTAATTTTTCTCATATACAAATTATTTTAATATGAAAAATATAATAAATACATAAACACTAACTACCTATTAAATAGCAATATGATCTAATATGAAAATTTAATAAATATATAAATATTAAAGAACATTGTTCGTTATAAAGAAAAAGAAATTTAAATTATAGATTTAAAAAAAATAAAATTATAAATTTAAAGAATATAAAAAAAATTAAATTATAAATTTAAAAAAATTAGAATTTAGAAATAAAATTATCTATTGAAAAAATGAAAATTTCAAATTTATTGAATAAAATTTAAATTTATAAATTTAAAATTTATTATTTTTTTATAGATTTAAATTTATATTAGAACCATTATAAATCAATCTATATTATATAGTTGTTACTCCCAAATTTAAATCTATGCTATAAAAAGATGAATTTAAATCCAGCTATTGTGCCATAATAAAAAGTCAGCAAAATACAGCTGACTATCCCCATGTTTACCATACAACAGACCATCCCTTATCGTGAGTCATCGAGCCCTAACCGAAGGAACACGTGGAAAAAGGATGTAGAAATTTTCTTAATCTCTAAAACCGAAGGAAACTTCATCCTAGAGAGTGAGTGGACGTCTTCTTTCCTCCAAATCTTGTTCACAATGAAGCTGTAATGGTCACCAACTGAAACGGAAATTTTCTACATCTTTTGTTGGTATATCTACAAAAGGTGGAGGCAGATTATTGTTCCCTCTCATTCCCACGGTAAAATTCTTGCAAATTATTAACACTAGATTTTGAATATTGACTTGGGTATTGTGATTGGGAGTTTGAATTTGGGGGCTGTGGAGCGTTTTAGCATTTATTTATGCGTTTTTCCTATCCTCTATCACAATCAACTTTTATGGGGAGCCGGGAACTAAAAATATCTTCTTAAGATAATTTGAGGGTTTAGGGTTGAGATTTATGAGAATTCTAAAAATATCTTCTTAGGATAATTTGACTGTTTAGGGTTGAGATTTATGAGAATTCTGTGTTTAAATAGAAACCGTAGCCCATGTAAGTGTCCGTTGTCATTGGGAAAATCTTTTAAAAAAAATTTTAGGAATTTTTTTCATGGCTTCAATTCTGTTTCAATTAGTTTAGTTTGTAGGAAACATGTTAATAATTGTGCATGTGGTTACATTCACATGCATGCAGTTATATTAGAAATATCTATGCATGCAGTCGCCTTTATGGATAAATAGGTGGAATGCATAAGATACATTTAAGGTGGAATTTTGTCTTATTATGCACACATAATATGAAAGCTTGACTATTTTTATGTTTAAGGATTGTTTTTAGGCATAAGTGGGTGGAGGATATGTATTAGAATATTATTAGTTTAAGAATTGAAATTTTGTGGTTTTGGGTAAAAAGGTTTTAGGTGTAAAATATTTATTAAATTTTTTTAATTTTTATTTTAATTATTAGTTTTGGGTTTAATTTTGAATTATAAAGTTATTTTTTCATATAAAGGTTTGGTTTTATAAGTAGTGGTTTCAGTGTTTTTTTTTGTTAATGGTGAAAGTGCAGAGTTTTAAGTTTGAGGTGGAGAAATTCAGTGGAAAGAAAAGCTTTGAGCTATGGAAGCTTAAGATGCACGATCTTCTTATGCAATAAGGATTGCAAAAGGTGCTTGTTAAAAAGATAAAGAAACTGACAAAGATGACAGATGAGGACTCGGAAGATCTGGATGCAAGAGCCCTCAGTACCATTTGTTTGTGTTTAGCAGATGAAGTGTTGTTTAACATCGTCGAAGTGGAGACAACAACAGGTTTGTGGAACAAACTAGAGAGTCTGTATATGACAAAGTCCTTGATGAAAAAAATCTTCTTGAAGAGATAGTTGTACAACTTGCGGATGAAAGAAGGTACGCAAATTGTTGATCACTTGAATGTTTTTAATACTCTCATTTTCTTATTATCTAGTATGGATGTAATGTACGAAGATGAGGACAAGGAGGTTATGCTATTGTGTCCATTTCCTGAGTCTTGGGATCATCTGGTCACATATATGTGGTTCAGCTCAACATATGCCATTGATTATGAAACTGTTGTGGGAGCTTTGTTGTTTGAGGAGATGAGGAAAAGATCCAGTAAGGAAACCTCAACAACAGAAGCAATGGTGTTTAGAGGTCGATCTACAGAAGGAGAGCAAGATCAGAAAGGTACATCCAAGTCTAAGTCAAAAGACAGTAAGGGTAAGGGAAAATCTTGGTTCTGTGGAAAATATGGCCATCTCAAGAAGGATTGTTGGAAAAGACAACAAGCATCCAAAAATGACTACACAAAAGAAGCAAATTCAACTACAAGTATGGTTGATAAAGTTTTTTTTCTGTGTCTTGTGTCTCACCATTGTGTTCACATAGAAGGTGTAGGGTGATAATGGTTGGGTCACCGTGAAATAAAAAATAAAAAAATCTATTTACTTTGGAGTTGTAAAAATTATTGATTCCATGTAAATGGGATAGGAATGTGTACCCTAGTTTATTAGGTTACCTATGAAAAGTCTAGACGTAGATTTAGGTAGATTGAATATGTGTGTGTAGGGGGGGGGGTGGTGAAGGGGCATGTATGTTGGGCTAACCTTAGCTCGATAAAATAGTTAATGACTTAAATATGGTTTTTTCGGTCAAAGAAGGTGGTTTTTTCGGGTCCATGTTTTTCAGGTATCTGGTGGTATTGCATCCATGGATTACATGTAATGAAGCCTATAAAAGGCTTGGTGAAATCCATTATAAATGGGCTTGTAGGTAAGCAGTGAAGGCTTACTTGGTTGGCTTGGTCAGATTTGGTCAGATTTGGTCAAGGGAATGTTTGTGTTAAGGTGGAGCACCGAGACTCCAATGTAAAGTCCCTGGAGGTGAGTGACAAAGGTTCCCTTGGGTTGGTTTGGCCGGATCTAGCCAAAATTGTTCAAATGAAAAGTTCGAGGTGGAGTAGTGTGTCCAGGCTAGAAAGGTGGGCTATAGAAAGGATGATGGGTTGACAGGTCAATCAAATTTTTGATAATATATGATGAAGGTAGGTTCATATCCATGGAACTTGGAAAGTATTTCAATGAAGCTAGGATCGAATATGCATGTTCAGTAATGCCAAATTGCAGCAATAGTTGTGGACAAAAGTTATTGTGTTATCTAGTAACTCGGTCACCATTGGTTGCAAAAGACAAGAAGATTTTGGAAGAGGTATGCACAAGTCATCTGGTAATTACTCAAATGTGAAGTTATTTGGTTGTGATGCTTATGTTTTTTATCAACATTCTAAGTAGGACCGAGATCAAACAGGTAGATCTTGGATATGGTGATGATGTTAAGGGATGCAAGCTATGGGATCCTACTACCCAGAAAATCATCATGGCCAACTCAATGCAGTGTTTGATGAATCTCCTTTTATAAAATCAAACATAGTAAAAGATGAAAGGTTCAAAGCATGATTGGTAGTGGAAGGGTATTTGGAAGGTATTGATTTCCATGAAAGTTTCTCATGAGTTGTTACAAGCTTGTTTCTATTCATGTTGTGTTAGCACTAGTTGTGTTAGTACAACTAGATGTTAAAAAAAATTTACATGGAGTGTTTTGGATAAGGGGATGTATTTGGAAAAACCAAAACGGTTAGTTCAGAATTGCAACAAAAGATTTGTTTGCAAACTCAAGAATCATTGTATGGCCTGAATTATGCTAGGAAAATGGTACATGATGTTTGATTCCTTCACGGTGAGCCATATTTTACAAGAAGTGAGTATAACTATTGTGTTTATGGCATATTTATTATCTTGGTGGTAAATGTTATGCTTGTAGCAAGCACAAGCATGTTTGAGATCAACATGTTGGCTCAATTGGTTAGGATGTTTGTTATGAAGGATCTGAGAGTAGAAAAATAAATCTTGGTCATGGAAATACATAGAGACAGGAAGGATGGTAAGCATGGTTATCACAATAGAATTATGTGGTTAAGATACTCAAGAAAATCGGTATGAATAATGTGAAACCAGTAAAATCCCTTTGGCTTTCCAATGTAATTTCTCTTCAGGTTTATGTTCTAACTCATGAATAAGAAAATGGTTATATGTCTCAAGTATTATGTTCTAGTATGAGGTTTGATGATTGCGATGGGAAATGGTCAACATTTCACATGCAATTGGTGTTTTCAGTGATTTAGTCTATGGTTATGATTCATGAGATTTGGACAAGAGGAAATGTACCTCAGGTTATGTCTTGCAAGAATGCAAGGATCTATTGGGTAAGTTTGTACAAGTGCATCGGTTTATTAGACATGTTACTGATGGAGGCAGAATGGTCCATACTGGAGTGAATCATGCAGGTATGTTCACGTAATGGTATTGTTAGAGAAGTGGAGATGTGATGGTGTTTAACTTGTCTTGGATTGCAGAAATGGTGATGAATTAAGGGCATGCTATATCAGGTAAATTGTTGTCAAGGTGGAGATTGTTGGAAACATGACAAAGAATCTCCCATGCGGTCACATGCACATGCATGCAACTATATTAGGAATGTGCATGCATGCACTCTTCTATGAACAAATTGTGTAACTGGTGGATCTAATTATAATCAGTTAGTGTAACTATTTGAGAGATGTTATATATACAAGCATACCCATAGAGGTGAGAGTGGAATGTGTGTAGGGTGTGTGAGCAAGACACAATATTGTGGAGTGCAGTGTGTATGCTAGGATATGATGGTTGTATGCATGCGTTGGCTATTGTAATTCTCCATTGAATAATAAGAATACTGATAACCATTTCCCTTGTTTTTTTCCCGCATTGGGTTTCCACATAAATCACTGTGTTAATTGTGTGATTATTGTTGTGTTGTGTTTGGTTTGATGTTCTCAATTTTATGCTCTGTTTATGTTTTTCTTTGCTTCCGTTGCCTAACATAGTTGAGAAATGAGACATTTTTTTCATTGTTGCCTTGTCTTGCTCAAAGCTAAAGAATATAATATGCAAGGTCCAATTTTTGTGATTTTCATGTAGAAATTCCCTGTTAGTTAATCACCATGGGAAAATTGAGAGTAAGATCAAGTGCATTTTTTATGTTGTCTGTTATTTAGAAAATTAAGGTTTTGAATCTAAATTGCTCATGGAATGATTTAAATTTCCTTCAATCTTTTCCATTTAAGAATTAGCCAAATTATGATTGTTTTTCTATACATCAGATCTTCTATTTGAGCTCTGTCAAAGTTTAAGACTGAATTGCACCCGTTAATTGAATTTTTTTTCCTGTTCATTTATCCTCTGTAAAAAATGGGGGGGTGGTTTAAATTGTCTATTGAATGATCTCAAAATTTTGGTTTTCCATTTCCTTTAGAATTTGAGACGGCGATTAAAAAATATCTCCCTTGTTTTTGTTTTTCTATTTCATGTGGTTTAGTGTCTAGGAGAATTTAAGATTAATGTGGTTGTGTTAGTTGACCATGTTGACTATGGTAGACCATGGTTGACAAAGGTAGGCTATCATTGACCACTATGCGACACCAGGAGAATGTTCGTCACATTGCAATGTTGGGAAATGATCGTCAGAATGTGTCAAAGGAAAACGTTTGTCACAAAGTCAAGTTTGGTCAGGAGGGTGGCATTGAGATGTTCGCATAAGGATATGTTGGGTTTAGTCATATTGGGTTTAGTGATGTTGGGTTTATTTTTGTCATGGTTTTATGTCGTGAGTATATAGTTGTTGTAGGAAAACTTTGTTAGTTCTATTTGAAACTTCTCAACGTTTCAATCCCTCAACTGGGATCATCCTAAGGAGTGCTTAAGTTGATTGATTGATGGTTTTTTTCTTTTTCCATCTACAAATAATAATGTTTCAAGTTTTTTTGTAATAAATTTAGCCGACCTATGCATTTGAAACATTATTATTGTTTTCTGAGATTATGAAAAATTGGTTTGCATGCTTCACTAATTTTTAGTCTCTCATCTCTATTTAGGTTTTTCTTCTTTACTTCAATTTATAAAGCTTCTCTTATTTTTCTTTTTCGATAATGTTCCATTTTGGCGATGATTTTTGTGTTCTCGATGCATATGTAATATCCTGAATTTGTGGAGTGTTCTGCGAGGGTGGAATTCCTGCTACAGTTATGTTTGATGTCCGCATAATGTTATTTTATCCTGACTTAGAAGGATCTCCTAGTCTCTCATATATATGTTTTCCCACATGAGAAAGGGATGACATATACTCCCCATTGTAAACTCGGGTTTATGACATCTTTTTCATGGTTCAATATTTTTCTTAGTGTGTTGGGAGGAGAGAGTTAGACTTTGATGTTTCCTTTCCTTAATTTTTTTGCAATTTGTTTTGTGGTTCCTTTAATATATGGAAGGTTTATATTGCATCCTCCTTCTTCATCATTATTTTTCCTCCTCCAAGGTTCTATTCTTGCCTTTAAAACTGCCATGTTAAATTGATTTTCATTAAATCCATTCCTTTTGAATACGTCTTTTAGGTGTTTTAGTTCCTTCTCAGTATGATCTTCATCAGATATTCAAATTTCTCGAGTCACTAATGTATTGATAACCCCGGTTTTTTTTGTAGGGTGGTGGTGTGAGATTGCATGCAAATAATAGTTTGTATGGGTTTTCTTTCGATAGACTTGATGGGTTTATTCATACTAGTTTTGTTGCATTGCAAAGTTAATCCAAATTCAATAAGGGTTTTTGTCACTTTGCAATGTTAAGTAAGGGTTGTATAACATTATGTTATTC
Source organism: Picea engelmannii (assembly GCA_009831015.1). Classification (NCBI taxonomy): domain Eukaryota; kingdom Viridiplantae; phylum Streptophyta; class Pinopsida; order Pinales; family Pinaceae; genus Picea; species Picea engelmannii. Next base: position 523,929 of record ML778054.1, on the reverse strand, counting down.
CTTAAGGGTCATATTTATAATATGTGTGAATTAATATAAAATATCTTATTTTTTAAAATATCTAAAAAAATAAAAAATAAAAATTCAAATTATTTCTAAGTCCAAAATATAAATATAGAAAATATAGACATAGACTGTTAGGTACAAGATATATTATAATAAGCAGAAAACAAAAATACTACAGAAAAATACCAGCGGAACAACAAAATGTAGAGAACCATAATACAACAAATGATACCTTTATTGATAGAAAACAATGGTCACTTGCCTCTCCAAGGGGGAAACCTCCAACAAAGAAATGCTCTATTACAATAATCCTCAAGACAAATATTTATCATGCCTCCTACTCTTATTTATACCAATTCTATCTTTTAAAGAGCATTCTAGAGGAAGATATTTCTAGAAGCGAAAGCTTCTATTAGGTCTTGTTCACATTTATTAAATAGGTTGTATTAATTAATGTCATCCATTATTACATGGAAAATATATTATTCTACCTATGTCAGGGGTTAGGGAAGTTAGGTCCCTAACATGCCCTCCCCCTTGAATAAAAACATTGTCCTCAAGGCTTGATATGAGGAAATCGTTGCAGAATGGTGGTCGAATCCCAAGTGGCATATTATAGAGTTGTATCTTTCCACTGAACTAACACTTCCTTGATGGTGCACTGATGGAGACAATACTCTCACTGGTCCATGACTGCTTGTGGATGAAACCAAATGGAACCTTCTTTGTCCAACTCAGGGAGACCGATTTGAGTGTGGCACTTAGTTCCAATCACTTTCTTTAAGCACGAGACATAAAAAACATGATGTATATTAGAATGACTAGGCATAGCTAATAGGTAGGCTAAAATTCCCACTTTCTTGAGAATTGTATAAGGACCATAAAATTTGGGAGGAAGTTTTTGATAGTGTTCGAGTTTGAGTGAAGTCTTGTTATAAGGTTGTAGATGAAGAAACACCTGGTTCCCTTCAACAAACTAACATTTGAAATGACCTTGATTTTCTTATTGTTTCATGCAATTCTGATCAATGAATAAATTTTAATCAAGGTTACAAAAAATGGCCTCTCGTATTGTAATATTTTTTTGAACCGCCTACGTATTTAATTTTAAGGATAAATATTTATATTAAAATGTAGATGCCTAAGATAATCTAACTATTCTTTAATATGAAAAATGTAAAATGGTTGGCGCTAGTTTGGTAAAAATATTCAAATTCCTAAGTATTTTATATTGTTTCTATATTTTTTTGGGGATTTTTAAGGTAAAATAACTTTATTCTATGGAATTTGGGGAACTATTTTTAGAAAAAAAAGGAAATTGACGAATATTTTTTGGGGAAAAAACATGGAAAATTATCCCATTTGTGAAATTTATCCCCTAAAATCATCTATGAAACTGCCTGAACCTTTGAGACACTTGACATGTATGAGAGAATTGACAATATATTTTTGCTGTATACTTCTTCAAAAGGAGTCATGCAAGTAGTTGTATGGTAAGATGTGTTCTACCACCATTTAGATAGGGGTAACCACTGCACCCACTAATTTTGTCTTTCACTTGAAAAACACTGCAAATATGTTTCCAAACATTTGTTGACAACTTGAGTTTGACCATCAGTTTGGGGATAATAGGAAGTTTTAATATGTAATTGGGTTCCATGGAGCGTGAACAATTCTTTCTAGAAATTACTAGTTAAAGTTGGATCTCTCTCAAAGGTAATAGAATGAGGCATGTCATGACATTTGATTATCCACGAAAATTTGAGACATTGCGGAGGCAGTGATCGGGTGTTGAAGAGAAAATAAATGAGCATATTTGGAAAGATGATCGGATACCACCATGATGACTGACTTATTTCTTAATTAAGGTAAGACAACCATGAAATCCATAGAAATATCGCTCCAAATAGCAAGGGGAATCAGAAGCAGTTGGAGTGTGCCTAGGGATTTGGATATTTCTCCCTTGTTGCATTGATAGACATCACATTCAACCACAAAGGTGTGAACATAATGTTTCATACCATCCCAGAAAAATGAGCGCTTGACCCTTTCATAGGTTTTGGTAAACCCTAATTTCCCAGATATAGGTAAAGCATGAAGCTTAGAAAGCAATGTGTATTTAAGTTGCAATTTTTTTCTTAAATACATACAACCTTTGTAGTGAAGCTATTAATTGTGCCAAGAGCACCCTAGAGAATCAGGAGAATGGTGTTGCAATTATTGGATCAGAAGTTTGGTGTCTTGTATCCATTTCTGGAGAACATGTTGGAGCCAATCTGGTATAATGAAGGAGAGGGAAAAGAGGGACCCTTCTTCTTCATACTTCTTGGAAATAGTGTCAAAAACTACATTTTATTTTTCCTTCTTATAAATGACATCATAATCATATCCAAATAGCTTTGTCACCCATTTTTTTTCCTCCAGGGATGAAATTCGTCGTTCTAGAAAATACTTGAGGATCTGATGATGAATCTTAATTTGGAAGTGTTGCCCCAAGAAATAAGGACTCCATAGATCCACAACATGTAAAACAACCAACAATTCCTTTTCATAGATTCATTGGCCCAAATGCATCTCCAAAAGTTGTTTGTTAGTGAAAGCCAAAGGCCTGCCATCTTGCATAAGGACTTCCCCAATGCCTTTCTCGGAAGCATCACATTCCAGGACAAAAGTCTTGTTGAAGTCGAGAAGTGCTAGGACATAATTCATGAACATAGCCTCTTTCAAGGCATGGAAGGATTGATCAGTTGTTGGAGTCCAAATGAAAGCATTATTTTTAGGAGAGCAGTGAGAGGTGTTGCAATTTTTCAATAAATATGAACAAACTTGCGATAATATCCCATTAAACCTAGAAAACCACACAAGCTCATAATATTTTAGGGTGAGGCTAATATTTCATAGTTTAAATTTTATTAGGATCCACCCATGTCCAATCGTTGCTGAAAACATGACCCAAGTACTCAACTTCTTAAACTCCAAAGGAAAATTTAGATTGTTTGAGGAAAATTTTGTTCTTAGAGAGTATATGGAGAAATTGATACACATCGGTGAGATGTTCTTGCCAAGTTTTATTATATATGAGAATATCATAAAAAAAAACTAATACAAAATGATGGAGGAAAGGGAAGAAGTCATGGTTCATGATACATTGAAAAGTGGAGGGACCATTACAGAGGCCAAAGGGCATGACCAAAAAATCATACTTACCCTCATGAGTTCTAAATTCAACCTTGGGAATATCTTCCTCTTTCATATGTATCTGGTGGTAGCCATAAACGATAACAAGTTTAGTAAAGTATTGAGCATCACTCAATTCATCCAACAGGTCATCAATGACAGGAATGGGAAATTTGTCTGTGATGGTGAGTTTGTTGAGGGAGTGAAAGTCGGGACATAGGTTCCAAGTACCTTCCTTCTTGAGTATCATGATCGTAGAAGAAGAATAGGGGTTGGTACTTGGACAAATAACACCTTCTTCAAGGAATTCTTGAACAATTTTCTCAATTTCATTCATCTGCAAAAAGTGATAATGATAAGGGAGAGTATTGGGAGGAATACTCCATCGAACAAGGGGAATGCAATGATAATCAACAATATGGAAAGGAGGAATTCCATGGGAAGTGGTAAAAACAACTTGATGTTGGGAGAGTATAGATTGGAGGTCAGGATGCATAGAAGGGGTCTCAATTGATTAGATGGAATGGAGTTGGGAAACAATTATCGAATGAGCTTTTTTTTAGGAGGTTTTCCATTCTATGTTAGATTATTATCTTAGGGGATCATGTTGTGATTCCTTGAAACTTATATTTTTTTCCCTCTTGTTGGAATTGCATGGTTAATTACTTAAAATCTAGGAGGATGGGGCCAAGAGTATGTAACCATTTCACATCGAGCATAATGTCACAACCGCCCATATTGATAGAGAACATATGATATTTCAAGTTGTAATGGACAACTTGGAGGTGCACATTTTCACAATGCCCCCACATTTCATGGAACTTCCATTTCCAATCACGATTTGAAAATTGTTGAATGTATAGATATAGCTGTTGGTTTCTTGGGCAATGCGACGATGAATAAAATTATGGGTGTTGTCATTATCAATTAGGATGATGACCTTTTGATGCATAATATATCCGATTAACTTGAGGGTTTGGAGATTAAAGAAGTCAATGAGGGAATTCAGTGAAATGACTGGCTCGAATTCTAGTGGTTCAAAGAGTGTGGTAGGATCCGTTGGCTTAGGTAGCTTGACCATAGGGGAACCCTATACTTCTTCGTCAGAAAAATCCTTGTACATGGCCATAAAAATATTATTTTCCTTACAGTTTCGCCTCAAACAATATTTGTCATCACAATTATAGGAAAACCCCTTGATTTGGCGTTTACCCATTTCTTCCCGGGTCAATTTCTGAATCTTGAGTAGAGGGGTAGGAGGGGTGGGATTTGAGGGTTTAGGGAAATGAATAAAAGAGGCTATTATGGTTTGGAAGGAGACAACTTGTTGTTCTTCCTTAGCTCATTTAGTATCTTCCATTTAGGTTTGGGGGCGAGCCATTAGGACGTGGGCACATATTTCATCCTTGAGGCCACTAATAAATAATTCCTGAAAAAAGGAATCAAACATGCCCTTTGTGCGAAAAGACAAGTGCTCAAAGCAATCTATAAAGTCTTCGGCTATGTCCAATTGTTCCAACTTGGTCAAAAAACCTAAATGTTGGGTGTTGGGTTTTCGTTTTGACTCTTTTTACCCATCCCATTCACCTCTTCTTCTTCTTTTTTTATCTAAAACCCCTCCTTTTGTCTACTTTCACCTAAATAATGGCACAATCAACATAAATAAGGAAATTAGATGTTCATTTTATGAAACTATTAGTTTTGGCTTGTAAATAATATTAGAAGTCATTTATTCACCAAAAATACTTGAATTTCAGTAATTATAAGAATTAACCTTGATTTACCAGTTATTACAGGAATTGTTGATTAGTGTACTTTCGCTCGCTAAGAAGGGAAAATTCCATCCGGGGGTACTTCATCGACATTAGAAGATGGTGATTTACCTATTCCACCATCTACATAGTAGTTGGTACCCACTAGTCAACGATAATCAAAATTAGTAGGACGTTATTACAATAAATACGTAGGTAGTTATTACAGGAAATCCACAGGCAATTATTACCGAAAATCCACAGGAAGATATTACAGGAAATTCGCAAAGTTAGTTGTAAATTCGCCAGTTCGCTCAAAGAATCAGGAATTCAATACTAGGAGCGAGGAAGAAGGTTTAGTTAAATCACAAGATCAAGGATTCAATCCATAGAATCATGGAGAAGTCATGTTCAATAATATAATGAAGATCTAAATGATTTTCCTGTAATTAGTTTTGTAAACCAAAGTATAATCTATAGTTTTCGGTTAGTGATATTCATAGATGATTTGTGAGCATATGATTGTGAATCTCAAAAATTCAGAACATGGGTTTTGTCGCGAACGTGCCCATTTAGGTGATACCTTAGAAATATTCCACAAAAAATGCAAGACGTGGGTTGTGTGAGATTTTCTTCAAAACAAAATTTCCCATATTTTCTTGTAGTGAATGATTTTCAATTTTCTTAATGTGAACAATCCACCTTGTATCTCATTAGTTAGTTCTAGGATTGGGGATTTGGTTATCAAATATTTTGTATTAATATATCCTCAAAGAGTAGTACAAAGATCAATGGGAGTAACAATATTGTGATTATGAACCATAACTTCTTGTAACTGTTGAACTATACATAAGAATTAATACAATGAATCTTTCTCTTTAATTGATGAGTTAGATATTTCACACATTGTGATTTTTCCTTAAAAACATATTCCAGGAGGCCCCCCTGGTCTATGTTTTTTTTTCTATAGGTTATTCTAAAATTTCCCTTTATTACTTGCATTTATTTGTTGTAGAATTACATGCTCTGTTTTGATTTCTTGTAGAATAAGAATTCATTTTAATTATCTTGCATGAAATTCTACTTTGACTATGTGATATATGATTTTTCCAAATATAGATGCTAAAGAAAACAACGTGAGTGATTGATATTTCATATTTCATGCCATACAAACTATCATCACACAAATATACTCAGAATTGAACTATGTCTACAATTCCTTTATTTATTTCTTATCAACTCATTTCCTTATTGGAATTTACCTTTCATTCATCCTTTTAACTCACATTTAAAACTAACCCTTGTTGTCCTTGAATATTGATTGACTAAATAAAAGTGTGTTTGAAAGTAGAAAAACTTTGAATAAGTGAATGGTTTACTTGTGATCCGATTCCCTACCATAAAAGGTCAACTTTGAGTGATCATGACCAAAAGAACCAATTTCTATTTGTGAGTTTGGAATTTTACTTCTTTCATTTTAGTAGGAGTTCTTAGGCAATTTCAAGACAAGTTTTTCACTTATTGTGACTGTGTCTCATAAGTTTACTTAGCCAGATTGATAATAAATTCTAAGGAGTATATACTACTATATTAAAACAACATTTTGTTGTCGTTGTTGGGGAGGCAGTAAAGGAATTACTATTGAAATCACAAGATAGAGAGAGAGAGAGAGAAGGACGGGGTAGAGAGAAAGTGGAGTGAGAGAAGGGGAGGATGGAGAGAGAAAAAAATAGTAGAAGAGGGATCGAGAGTGAGATGGACAAAGATATAAGGAGGTATATCTAGGGGAAAAGAAAAGGAGGTGGGGAGGGAGAAAAAGAGGGGAAGAGATAGATAAATAGGTGGTATATGTAGGAGAGAAAGAGAGGATATATCT
>ML778054.1:496975-510289 GCA_009831015.1 Picea engelmannii | reverse complement strand
TAGTGAACCTTAATAATCATTATATATCTCTATATATGTGTTGAATTATGTTTAAATATACCAATAAATATATACTATTTTTTTTAAATGATGATTTTAATTAATATGTTATCTATATACGTTTTTTTTGATATATATAGTTTTTTTTAATATACATTTTTGTATTCTTTCTAACCCATATATTATGTATTGATGAAATGGTTGAAAATAAAAAGAATATAATTTTTTAAGTTTTATTTTCTAAGAGAAAAATGGAAGGTTATTACATCAATTCATTTATTAAAGTCTAAGAGAAAGAAACAATTGAGTTTTTCTAATTTCCATAATTTTTCTATGATACATCATATAATGACATTTAAAAGTGGTTAAACTAGGACGTGGCTATTCATCTATTATTTACATGGCTACCATCATCATTCATTAGAAAATAATACATGAATTGAATCTTTACATGTGTATCTTCACATAATCTACGTAAATATTCACATAATTTCATTTTTGTCATAGTGATTAATAATTTTTAAAAATAAAAAAATATGGTTAAATGATAGATTTTTCAAAAAAAATGTTTCAAGTATAATAACCATCTAATAATTCAAAGTACATGATTAGGTTTCATTTAATGTTTCACTCAAGTCAACCTTGAGAAACTGAAAAATACTCCAATGCTCCATTTACATTTGTTTATTTGGTTTCCATTATAACATTTGTTTTCTTATATTCAAGCCTAATGAATTTGAACTGTGATAAAGTTTTAAATAACTTTTGATTCAACATAAATTACCTCTCATGCATTTCAACATAAACTACCTATGCTCTAATAAATGATGAAAAAGTTTTAAATTACCTTTGATCCAACATAAAATACCTCTTATGAAATCCAAGATAACTCTATGTCAAAATGTCATGGACATTTCTCGATGTCACAATTTGATGAAAATATGTCAACGTCACAATATGACTTGCAAAACCCACCAACACAATGCGACGTACAAAACCATACATTGTAATCTGATGTACAAAACTCTACATTGTAACGTCACAAAGTGATGGACATAGTAACGTTGCAATCTGACAAACATAGTAACATCGTAATGTGACAATCATAAATAATTGTTGTAATGTGACGAACATAGCCCTGTCATTTGATTTTGATGAACTTATCCTCACATCATAATGTTGCACACTTTTCCTGACGTCGTATTGTGATAAAAATTTCCAAACATCGCAATATGTCTACTATCTCATTGTTATGAGCATTTCCCAATATCACAATATCTCTGCTATCTCCCGATGTCGCATTGTGAAAAACATTTTCAAACATCGCAATGTCATAGACCTTGACCATTATGACTAAACCTAGAAATTCCCTTACACAAACTTAGAAATGTGTGTAACATCCCGCTCTGTCGCACTGAGCGAACTTATTCTTTGAGGACACTTGCTCGCAAGTGATCTAGATTATTATGCTATTAAAACTTTTGATTTTGATTATGAGGTGTTATGGGATGATGGCATGTTCTTTTACCGCCTCGACATAGACAGGTGCTATTGACTCAGTTTTACTGAGTGTGCAGGATTTTGGACCTCGAGGATGCAGAGGCATCAATGGAACCACTTGGACTCTGAATCGAGTTAGGGAGTGTACCGTTGGAGTTTGATTGTTTTACTGTGATATTAGTGCATCTGATTAGATGATATGATATGGATATGTTCTGACATGATTTTTCGATGATGCAGGCTGACGATAGCTTGCCAACCAAACTCACATGTGGAATAAAGGGGTCACGCATGACTACTAGAGATGTTGAGGGAGAGGTGTGGACAACAACCCTGCCACAACCTACTAGGACTCCCACCATGGCTCAAACTCTAGGTTAACGTTTACCTATTTCGAGAGGACCCATGATGTCATGAGGGCAGACTACGATAGTTGCTCACGATGATTCTAAGGGGCACGCAATAAGGTCGGAGCCTTTTTCCTTAGAGGCCCTTAGTCTCCCACAAGTTCACCTGGTGGAGTATTGATTCCAGGGGTTTTTCATGTCTACCAAGTCAGTCAAGAGGTGAGTGACACCCTTGGAGCACGTGGTGCATCCTGAAGGGAACGTTGCACAAGAAAAATGGAAAGAGGTGAGTGGCACCCTTGGAGCATGTAATGCATCCTGAAGGCCACGTCGCACAAGGGAACATATCATGCAAGTGGCACCCTTGGAGCACCTAGTGCGTCCTAAAGTGCATGTCGCGTTGTTTTGATAAATGAATGAACCTAGACGACCTTAGGATGAACAATGTAATAAGAATTTTTAAAAAAAATTTCCCTAATAAAATGTCACCCATCATGAAAATTAAGGTCTAGCTCTAAATCATGCTAGTGGTAAAATTCTATCCTTTTTATTAAAAGAATTTTGATATATATAATAAAATTTAAAAACAAAATAAATAAAGAGTATGATCTTTATTAAATCTTGTAACACGGAGGGAGTAAGAAATTTAATTTATTCAAGAAAAAAAAAATGTTGGAATAAAAAAAAAAAAAGGAATTAATTGTTTTATGTTTTTGATAATTTAAAATATACTAATTAAATAAGAAAAGGGAAAAAGGGTTAATTTCCACACCTACCTTTTTGAGTTCTAATTAAAAAGGGGAAAGAGGGAAAATCTAAAATATTAGGAAACTAGGAAAATAGGTAAACATAAACAGGAAAAAAGGGAACATAAGGGAAAAAGCGGAAAGTCAAACTTAGTAAAGTATCTACCATTTAAGAGATTTCTAATTTAAACTGAAGTAGCAATTTAATGGTGGGGAAAGTGATTAAAACCTGTAAGAGAATTTGGGGACACATAGGAGTGATTCTAGGAGTAACTTTAGGTGGGTGAGGGAAATAAAAATAATTAATTAATTAAATAAATTAATTTATGGAGGAATGAAGGACATGGGTGACACTTGTACGGGGAGGAATTTTTAGGAATTAAATTTTAAAAACTTAACTAAACAAGATTTTTGGAAAGTAAGGAACCATAAAAATCTATATAATGAAGGGAGGAGATGGAGGTTGGATCTCTTCTATTTGTGTAACTTTACGCTACAGAAATATCTACTTTACTAACTTAACTTGTGGGAGTTGGGATACCCAGATCAGTGAGGAGTGGTATCTCGGCCTTGTGAGGTGAGCTGGGAGCTAGTCGAAATCTCTGGATAGTGAGTGTGTGGCCCCTTTGTGGCTCGAGGGGCTAAGGGGGAAGAAGAGTACACCTAGCATTGGTTGGGAGGTACCGGTGTAGTCTCGCCGGTCAACACGTGGGATTTGCAAGGAGCACGCGCGACGTCCACTCCGAACAGGAAATGGTACGCTTTCTTCGTTTTGTATGGTAAATTGTTTTAGACCTTATGGTTGAATATTCATTTTTACTTGGGTGAGTGAACTGATTATCTAGATGGTTCTCTGAAATTTTCTTAGCCTATCTCGATGATATATCGGCTCCCATGGCTTCATTTCCCCGCACATCTTGACCACCTTGTTGTGTGGATTAACCTTCGTGGTTGTTTAGCCTTCGTCCCTAGATCACTAGTCATTTCCTGAGCAGTCAGCCAAGATCCTGATCTATGGTCATCGCCTTAGTGTTAAAAGACCTATGGAACTCAACACCCTGCTTTTTTGTGCGAGGATGATGAGCGAAGGATGAACCTATTATCCATCTACCCTTGATGTTTGTCCCTCGCTTATTGTTGATTCTGCCATCTAGCAAGGAACTCTGCGTGTGGATTATCTTATGTCCTGGTTGGTTTTCTCTATGCCTTGAATGATAGAACCCCTGCAATCATTCCATGACTCTTCCCATTGGATCCTTGCATTCTCTTACTATTGTCTGTGCTATATTGGGGTGTTCTGGCAATGAAAAATGAAATGAATTCATCTCTGCATTTTACATTGGGTATTCTAGAAATGAAAAACGAAATGATTTCTGGTATGCATTTTTATTCTGGCAATGAGAAATGAAATGAATTCATCTCTGCATTTTACATTGGGTATTCTAGCAATGAAAAATGAAATGAATTCATCTCTGCATTTTACATTGGGTATTCTGGCAATGAAAAATGAAATGATTTCTAGTCTGCATTTTTATTTTGGGTATTCTGGCAATGAGAAACGAAATGAATTCATCTCTGCATTTTACATTGGGTATTTTGGCAATGAAAAATGAAATGAATTCATCTTTGCATTTTACATTGGGTATTCTGGCAATGAAAAATGAAATGATTTTTGGTCTACAGTTTTATTTTGTATTATGCCGATGGAAAGAGGAATTATTCTTGTCTGCATTTCATTTTACCTTAGGGGCGATTTTTCCCTTGATGAAGACTGTGTTTTTCTTTAAAATTTTGCTACCATTTGATTCCTATTAATGCCCACGCTTTTGATTTTCAATTCATCGAATTTCTTGTTGTGAAAGACCACGATTTGGAAATTAAAAACAGACTGTGTTCCATGCTGAAATCACCCACGATTTTATCCATTTAAATCACAACTTTACTTGCCGGAATGACCACATTTTTGATAATCAAAAGTCGACTGTGTTGCTGTAGAAATCATCCATGATTTTATCCATTTAAATCACAACTTAACTTGTCGGAATGACCACGTTTTTGATAATCATAAGTTGACTATGTTTCTATAGAAATCACCCATGATTTTATCCTTTTAAATCACAACTTTACTTGCTGGAGTGACCATGTTTTTGATAATTAAAAATTGACTATGTTGTCGTCTTAATTGACCATGACTTGCCTTAATCATTGCTTGAGTTGTCGTTGACTGACCACGAGTTGGTCCTTCTGCAGTTTTGTTTGTCCCTTTTATCCTCCTTCACATTGAACACATACCTAACATTCTCTCTGCCAAGCTTTAATTACCATAGCAATGTTACTGGCCATGTTGATTATCATGTTAACTACAATAATAAATTCTATTTTGTTGCCTTATTAATTACTAGAATAATTGTTGCAGCAATGTTAATGGTTAGCAACCTCCTTTTTCTATTAAAGGCCATGCTAATTGCAATATGGAATGCTATATTTTTGCCTTATTAATTGTTAGAACAATCGCTACAACAATGTTATTGGGCATCAGATTCCTTCTATTGATTAAATGCCACAGTGAGTTAAATAGTTAACAGTTATGTAAATCGCCTGGTTATTGCGCTATGAATATTTATGTTAACAGTCATACAAATTACCTTGTTAATGTTATGTTAATTGTATGTTAACTGGAATGTTAAATGCCTTGTTATTGCTATATTACTTATTATGAAAAAAATCATGTAAACTATCTTGTTAATGCTATATTAATTGTCATGTAACTGCTATGATAATCACCTTGTTAAATTGCTACAACACTGTTAATAGTTAGCAGTTCCCTTCTCTATGATAGTAGACCGCTAGCATTGTTAGTTCGATCAATATAGCTAGACTACATGTTGAGATTTAATTTCTTATAAGTGCTAATGGTAACATTCCACTTTAAGAATATTAATGTTGTTATTCAAGTTTATGGCTAGTTGGATGGGGATTCATATTAATATAGAATTTTCTATTTAGGTTGTAATAAATATTAAAATTTGTATGGTGAGTAAAGACTAGATTACAAATTTTAGACTTGGTAATTTAGATATGTAATTGATGTTAGTTGGATTTATAGATATCACCTAATTGGTAACTCAGACACACTAAATTGAGTCGTAATTCATGTTATGTTCGGTTGGTAACTCGTTGACTAATGGAATTTAGACTGGTTAATTGATCTGTAATTAATGCCACTTTAAATCATAGATATTGACCTTTTAGTCTTGATTAATGGTTGGGTTGTTGACAAAGACGTTTTTAGCTTGCGCTTCCCATTGAGGGTGTTGTTGTTCATTTTAATTAATGTTTGTACTTGGTTTTGTAAACATTTAATGTGCTTGGTTTCTCACTGTAAGGGTTCTAGTTACTTGTGTAATTAATTTTGGGTGTGTGGGGTTATTAGGATGATTGTCTTTAGCTTATTAGGCTTGGTCTACTTGTGTCGGGTGGGATGTAGAAACCTCCTTGTTCCATAGAAAAGTCACCAGCCTTGAGACCTTAAATGGTCAAAATCGATGGGAACCTGGGCTTGAGCGTTGCTTATGTGTCCTAGAGGTCCTAACCATTGTAGGGTAGGACAGGAGGGTAGTCATTCTTATTCTTCATCGGTTGAATGTTGTACATTGCTTCTAGGTGCTTGATGTGATTTTATGTTAGGTCATTATATTTGTTGTGGCATGAGTTGCATGTGTTGTGTTCATCGTCATGTTGTGATGTTGAGTATAGTGTCATTATTACCTTCCTACATACACACACACAAAAAAAAAAATTGCACTTGTTATGTGAGGCTTGTTGTCGTAACGAAATGGGAGGTTCATTAGAATGTGGTCTTGATGACCAAACCTTAGTATGTGATGAACTTTTTCCTTTGTCACCTTGTGAAAAACATTTCTGACCATTGTGATGTGATAAATATTCCCTTGTCCTCGCATTGTCCCAATCACTTACTGACATCACAATGGGTTGAATGTTCCCCGACATTGTATCGTGTTGATCATTTCCCAATGTTGCATTGTGATGAAAATTTCTCGATGCTACAATGGGATGAACATATCCCAATATCGCATTGTGATGAACATTTATAAATGTCGCATTATGGAAAAAATAATCGTGACATCACAATGTCACGAACATGTCCTAATGTTCCATTGTGATGAATATTTCACAACGTCGCAATGTGTAGAATAGTTCCCAACGTCACATTGTGATAAACATTTCTCAATGTTGTGTCAGGGACATTTCCCAACATCGCAACGTCACAAACATTTCCCAACGTCTCATTGTCATGAATATTTATTGATGTCACAATGTGATGAACATGTCCCGCTATCGTATTGTGATGAACATTTCCCAACATTGTAATGTGACGAATATTTCCCAATGTCATATTGTGACGAACAGTTCCCATCGTGGCAAAGTCATGGACATTTCCCAACATCACAATGTCATGCATATTTCCCAACGTCGTAATGTGATGAACATGTCCCAACATTGCAATGTTACGAGCATTTCCCAATATCATATTATGAAAAATATCTTTGAATGTGAGACTTTGACAAACCTAGGTTTTAAAGAATCATCATGTTGAACCATAGGAAACTCAACATAGTGAGCTAATGTTGAAGTATCGGCACGAACGTCCATGTACAACAATGATCATGGTCAATGAACTTACATTATCAAACATCAATTTGGTCAACCATATATATATATAGATTGATAATCATAATATATATTAGCAATGCATTATTAAATAATGTATAAATATATTAATTAATTGTATTTATACATTATAATAATGTCTAAATACATTATTATAATGTATCAATACATTATTAATGTATCATTACTTTATTATTGTACTAATTTATTAATGACGTTGATGACCAAACCTCAATATGTGATGAACTTTGTCCTTTGTCACCTTCTGAAAAACATTTTCCAACATCACAATGTGACAAACATTCCCTTGTCCTAATATTCTCCCAATCACTTACCAAAAACACAATGTGTTTAATGTTTCCCGACATCACATTGTTTGGAACATTTCCCAACGTCTCATTGTGACAAACATTTCTTGACATCGAAATGTGACGAACATCTCCTCATGTCGCAATGTCACGAACATGTCCCAATGTAGTATTGTGATGAACATTTCCCAACGTCACAATGTGATGAAGATTTCCCAACTTGCATTATGATGAACATTTCCCAACATCACAATCTCACTAACATTTCCCAACACTGCAATGTCAGAAACATTTTGTAACATCCCTCTCTGGCGCACTGAGAAAACTTATTCTTTGAGGACACTTGCTCACAAGTGATCTGGACTTTTACGATGTTAAAACATTTATCCTTGATGATGATGCATTATGATAGATGACATGATGTTTTACTGCTTGACATAGACAGGTTCTTTTGACTCAGTTTTATTGAGTGTGCAGGGTTTTTGGACCTTGAGGATGCAGAGGCATTGGTGGAACCCCCTTGGACTCTGGATTGAGTCAGGGAGTGTGCTATTGGGTTTATTTATTTACTGTGATATTTGATTTGATTTGATGATATGATGTTGACATTTCTGACATGATTTTTGATGATGCAGGCTCACGATAGCTTGCTGACCAGACTCACATATGGAGTAAAGGGGCCACACATGATTTCCAGAGAGGTTGAGGGAGAGGCGTGGACAACAGCCTTGCCACAACCTACTAGCACTCCCATCGTGGCTTGAACTGTAGGTTAACGATTACCTAGTTCAAGAGGATCCGCGATGCCGTGAGGGCAGACTATGACAGTCGCTCACGATGATTCTAACGGGTGCGCAATAAGGCGGGGGCCTTATTCCTTAGAGCCCTTAGTCTCCCACAAGTTCACCTGGTGGATTATTGAGTCCAGGGGTTATAGATGTCTACCAATCGGTCAAGTTGGTGAGTGGCACCCTTGGAGCATGTGGTGCATCCTGAAGGGCACGTCGCGCAAAGAAATGAATGAGGCGAGTGAAACCCTTGGAGCACGTAGTGTGTCCTAAAGGGCACGTCGCGTTGATGATGATGAAGAAACAAACCTAGATGGCCCTAAGACATTAATGCCTTAAGAAATTCTTAAAACGGCTCCCCTAAACAATTTTCGTCCAGTTCAAAATATAAACCTAAGTCTAAAAACTTCTCTAAGATAAAAATTTAGTCTAACCTTAAGGAAAAGGACCCTGGAATAAAAATAACAATTTAAACAAAAACCCACTTAGGTAATAGTTGGGTCTTCATAAAATTCTTGGGGTAAATGAAGAGAGTAAGGATTTAATTAAACTAAGGGATTTAAAAATTTGCAAAGAAGAAATTAATTCCTAACTTGTGAAAGAACAAAAGATATTAAATAAAAAAATAAAATGAAAAGATTAATTAGCGCATTTACCTTTTTGGTTTAAAAAAGAAAAAGAAAAAAAAAGAAGGGATTAATAAAAATAGGGAAACTAAGTAATAAAGGAAACATAGACAATTAAGAAGTAATAAAATTATTTAACGTGCAGGAATATAAAAAGTTATGAATTTAAAAATAAAATGAAAAGATTAATTAGCGCATTTACCTTTTTGGTTTTAAAAAAAAAGAAGGGATTAATAAAAATAGGGAACCTAAGTAATAAAGGAAACATAGACAATTAATAAGTTAAAGAAAATAATTTTGGAGAAACATGGGGGATGAATGACACTTGTACGACAGAGAATTTTTGGAGGGTTTTCTTTAAAACTTAAAAATAAATGTGATTTAGGAAAGTTGGTGGGGCTCAAAACTCTATAAAAGAAAGGGGGATGAGGGCAAAAGGGCATCAGCTATTAGCGTAACGTTACGCTGCTGAATTGGAACTTGAGTGATTGCTTGTGAGGAGTTGGGATTTTCCCAGCTTGGATTGGAGTGGTAGCTCGGACTTGGAGGCGAGTTGGGAAGCTAGACTTACCCTCTGGATCTTGTGTGTCCCCTTTGCGGCTCGAGGGGCTAAGGGGGAAGTAGAGTACCCCTAGAGATTGGCTGGGAGGTACCGGTGTAGTCTCTACGGTCAGCAAGCGAGAGTGGCGCTGAGCAGGAGCGACATGAGGTACGAAAATCAATCGAGGTGGTTGATAAGGAAAAAGGTACGCGAGTTATTTGGTAGAGTAGAATGCTCGGATTGGATTCTTCGCTGTAATTTTGTTGTTGTAAAATTTTACCGTCAATGACCAACACTGTGATAGCTTTTGTTTCTTATTTTGGACTGTGTAAAATAGTTGTTTAATATTCTGGACGGTGTAAATGGTTGTTTATCATTCTGGACTGTGTAAAATGGCTTTGTTTCTTATTCTGGACTATGTAAAATAGTTGTTTAATATTCTGGACAGAGTAAAATGACTTGTTTCTTATTCTGGGCTATGTAAATTAGTTGTTTAATATTCTGGACTGTGTAAAATAGGTTCTTTATTATTCTGGACTATGTAAAATAATTTTTGGTTCATTATACTGGACTGTGTAAAATAGTTCGTTTATTATTCTAGACAAGGTAAATTTTCTTTTATTATTCATTGTTCTGGGAATGTAGGGTCCTTACCCATCGTTAGACCAGCCCTAGACTCAGATCGCCTTCCTTGATTTCACCTTGAATACAACCCTAGAACCCTGCATAAGTGAGAGCTTCCGAGATCTTGAGGTGCTGTAACATTCTTTCGAGTTGGCTGGACCTCGAGTCATTGAATCCTGCGCTTTTGTCCCCCGCAATACCAGTTCCTTCCACTCTTCTTCTTCCCCCTCGACTTAGAGGGAGGCCCTCACCCCAGTTCTCTTGTGCCGACTTATTCAACCCTTGCAGCGCCTTTGATAAGAGGGGAACGCGGAACTGAGTGAGCATCTTCCTTGCCTCGGGGTTCCCTTCGATGGAGACCCTTCCTTCGCTCCCCAACTGCATTTGCAGCTCGCCATTTGATAGTAAGGATGACAACCAAAATTCCCTCCTCGACCTTCTAAATTGAATCAGCGAGAGATTTACAGGTAATGCCCCTGTGCAAATTTTCTGAGCGTGCCTTGATGCTGGCTGTCAATTATGACGTACGACGCATCTTATTTTGGGATCGTGGGTAACCTAGTTCTACTTGCCATCCATTTTTAGGTCACTAGTTCCAACCGGCTAGTCGGATCCGTCATTGGGCCTTTTTCTTTCTGTATAACCTGTTTAGGTGGTTCCGGTAATTCCGTTCTTCCCTTAAGATAGGTCCTTCCAGTAACGGTGTGTTTATTTGTTATAAAACTGAGTTGTTTAGATGGATTGACATCCTTTATAATATTAAAGTAGAAATTCACCGTTCTGCATAAGGATAATGACCTGTAATTTCTGGATTTAACTCGTATAAAACTTCAGGTAATTGGACTTAACTTACCTCATATTTCATGCTCTGTTTAATTTATTTTACAGAATTACAACAACACCCTTTTCAGTTAGGCATCATAACATGCAAGTTATCGTTGGATACCTTGTGCCTGCATCGTAAATATGCATGCGCCTTAAACCCCTGTCAGCACCTACCCTGCGTGTGCCTCATTGCCTGCATAGCTCAGTATCTCCTGACATCTCGATTTCTTTTGACTTTTTAGTTCCCTTTAGAGCCACCTGGCTTCATTTTAAAGGCGAACCTTTAAGTTAACCTATCCATCGAATAGTTGGCCACTGATTCAAGTTGGTTGTGGGTAAATGCTCTAAATTATGATTAAGATTGTTTTACTAAATTTAGGTACAATGACAACAAATTGGAAGGGCCTATATACTATGACAACTGTTTCCATTGGGGTATCGTTCTAATCTAAGTTGATAAACTTGCGTGTAAACTAAGTATTGAGTTAATGCTATTATTCTAATATCAATGGGTTGGGTTAAATAATTTTGGGTATTGTGGCAATACGGTTGGGACATGTCTTGTCTACAAGTGTATTGTTCTTTTTCCTTATTTTGAATTTCGTGCTATAAAAAGTTGATAAATGGTTTATTATAAGTTGAGCGTTGATTAACACTTTCATTCTGATATAAATTGGTTTAGTTCATATATTTGGGTATTGCTTTATATTGGGAATATTAATTTGACTTAAAACGTAGTGGTTGATATCATGCAAGAGGTAAGGTCTGGTTAATTTAGTTGCGAAGTGAATGTGATATCGAAGTAAGGATGTAGCTAAGTTATGGAAGGGTTACAACAATTTATTGTTATTTATGACCCATAAAAAGTAAGGACATGGTTATTTTCATTGCGGTGTCATATTAGTATCCAAAGTCAGGGTGCAGTTAGTGCATGGTAGTATTATCAAAATTGCATTGTTAGTTATGACCAGTAGATGTAAGATCCCGATTACTTTAGTTGCATGTCATTGGAATATAAAATGATGATATGGATATTTAGGGTCTTGGTATTGAAGATCATTATCGTAAATAAAATTAAAATGTATGGTACTGGTGATTTTATTTGAATGTTGGTGGAGTATAAAAGTAATGATAGGGTTGCTTTATGTTAGTGTCGTTGCAATTTCATTATTATCGATAATGTTCAAAGGTAAGGTTCTGGAAACTAAGTAACATCATTTATTATGACTCCGTAAAATGGGGATTGAAATGGTTAAATATACCTTAATTAAGGTTGGGTTGGTAACTCGTCGATTAAATGAAATTAATGGGGTTGGTATGAACTACGGTCATCTGAGTCATATTTAGTGCCCTGTCATCATAACGGTTGTTGTTGTATGAGTTCCTCGGACTGGCGCCTGCCGTAGTGGTCATGGTTTTTCTTGATTGTTTTTGTACTTGGTGGTAGTCATGTTATGGCTTGGTTTGCTTGTGTCAGGCGGGATGTAGGCATATCCCTGTAGCCTTAGTATGTAAGTCTGCGTGTGTGATTATTTTCAGTGTAAGAATCTAGTGCCATATCAAGAGTCTCGGGCCCTTTAAAGGCAGGGTTTCCATTCTTGCGACACACCTGACGGAGATTACTAGTTTCTGCCTGAGTAGTCGGCCAGGAGCCTATCTGACCTTCTCTCTCTCCAGAGCAGAGAACTAAGATTAAACGCCCTGCTTTCCTGTGCAGAAATAGCAAAATCTACTACCATGGATTCTCCCTTCTGTGTTCGTATGATACCTAACCTAGTATGTCATTTAATGTTTGCAGTTACTCGCTGTGCGCCTTATGTCTTTGGTCATTTATTGCTTGTAGCTACTTGTTGTGCGCCTTTGTCTTCTTGTTGTGAACATCGTGGTTGCGTCTTATTAGTCGTTGGGTGGCGACGTAGAGTCAAGTGTGTCTGTTTCCTTTTTACACGCACGCACACACCTTAAACAAAAAAAAAAAAAATTGCACCTGTTAAAGAGTTGTTGTTGTAACGAGGAGGTTGTTACACATTTACCAATGACACATTGTCACAAATATTTCCTGATGTCACAATATGAAGATATTGTCCTCTGATAAACATTTCTCAACGTCGCACTATAACAAATATTTCCCAACATTAACATTATAAAGGTTAATGTTGGGAAATATTATAAATATATTCATCAGATTATAATAGTTCATCACATTTATAAAGTGATTGTTGGGAAATATACATATTAT
The DNA here is from genome assembly GCA_009831015.1 of Picea engelmannii. NCBI lineage: Eukaryota > Viridiplantae > Streptophyta > Pinopsida > Pinales > Pinaceae > Picea > Picea engelmannii. Next base: position 497,053 of record ML778054.1, on the reverse strand, counting down.
TAACTATAATATATTTACAAAGTTTATAATGATAATTAATATATTAATATTTATTAATTAATGCTCGTCAATTAATTA
>ML778054.1:456720-496925 GCA_009831015.1 Picea engelmannii | reverse complement strand
ATGGATTTATTTATTAATATTTTAATAATTTAATAAGGTATTACTAAAGTCCTTAACTTCAATGTATTGCTACTTTATTAATGCATTTTTTTATCACTGTTTTAATACTTTGTTAATCTTTGATATTTTTATTATATTATTAATGTATTATTTTATTAGTGTATTAATACTTTTGTAATGTATTATTTATTTACTAATGTATATAATGATATATCTACCATATTATTAATGTATTATTTTATTAGTATATTAATACTTTAGTGATGTATTAAATAAAAATGTAATAGAGTACAAAATTGATTATTACATTAAATTGTTAATATATTAATCAATTTATAAGTTACTTTATACACAAATGAAATTAAAATTTAATTTATACATTACATTAATATATCAAAGTATCATTAGATTATTAATGTAGAAAATGATTATTGGGGGATGGAAAAAATGAGCTCATATTTGGAGTTGGGATAAGAAGAAACTCCTCTTTGAGACTCTTGTTACACATGTTATTCTTTATGGATGTAAATTTTGGGGCTGTAGTATCTCTCGTGAATCCTAGAGAAAGATAGAGAAAATACAAAAGAATTTTATAACATATAATCTCAAAATTAAAGGAAATATGCCCTATCATATCCTCCTCTTAGAAACAAGCTTCTCTGCCATTGAGAGCATGGCTATGACTAGATACCTAATGTATAAGAACAAGTTAAGCAACATGGAAGGCAATAGGCTTCCTAAAATTGCTTCAAAAATGAGTCATAACCACCATCGACTCAAGCGAGGATGGCATAAAGATGCCCGGTCTTGGGTAAACTATTGGGGAATCATGGAAGACAAAAATTTTCAGAATAAAGATACTATTAAAAAAAAATTCAAATCAAAATTTAAGGACAAAATGTGGTGTGATAAAGAATTACAAGAAAAAATAAAATTAAGGTATTATAAAGATGTAATCAACCCTAATCAAGAAGATCAAAATTATCTATTTGTTTTTCCAAGTGTAAAGAAAAGATTAAGCATTGCCAAGATAAGAACAAATTCTTACGAGCTCCATAGTGAAACCAGACGTTGGCCAATTCCTAAAATGCCATGGGATGAAAGAGTATGTCACCTTTGTGACACTAAGAAGGTTGAAGATGAAAAACATTTTCTCTTAGATTGTGTAGCCTATACCCATATTAGATCTCATTTTCAATATATTTGTCACTACCACCCTTCCTAACCTCTTAAATCAACAAAAGTATGGTGATGTTGGAAAAATTCTCTTAATGTTTTTCAAGCACAGAAACAAAATTCTAAAGAATCACAAGTAATCACTTACCCTTTTAAAATCCAATAGACCAATTCGGTCTTAGTGGATGCTAATCATCCTCCCCATCATCATAATAATGTTACATTACATTTTTAATTTATCAATCAATGAATAAGACAACATATACTTTAATGTATTAATACGTTATTAATGTATAACTAGTTTATTATATTACGTTATAAATTAATCTATTATTACTTTTATATATACGCCAGAATAATGTAAAAGTACTAATACATTAATTTATACTTTAATGTATTAATGCTTTATTAATAGTTTAGATTAATGTAAAAGTATTAATACATTAATTTATACTTTAATGTATTAATGCATTATTAATAATTTAATATGTTACATTATAAATTAATGTATTAGTACTTTTACATTAGTAGACTAATGTATATATAAAAGTATTAATACATTAATTTATAATTTATAAAGTAACATATTAAATTATTAATACATTAATAACTTATTAATACATTAAAATATATAGTCTCATTGATTTGATAAATTAAAAATGTAATATAACATTATTGATACATTAATAATATAATGATACATTGATATATTAATGTAATGTATAAAATAGATTAATATAATAATGTATTACTAAATACATTATGTTCAATATATTATTACTTTATTATTGTATTTAATATATTAATATAATTAATGTATTAATAGCTTAATATATTATATAATCTATTAGTACTTTAATTTATACATTAGAGAAATGTAATAACGTGTTATTAAATACATCAATGTAACATCCCGCCCTTGCACACTGAACGAACTTATTCTTTGAGGACACTTTCTCTCAAGTGATTCGAATTTTATGTTATTAAAACATTGATTTTGATTATAAGGCGTTATGGGTTGATGACTTGTTGTTTTACTGCATTGACATAGACAGGTGCTACTGACTCAGTTTTACTGAGTGTGCAGGACCTTGGACCTCGAGGATGCAGAGGCATCGATGGAACCCCTTGGAATCTAGATCGAGTCGGGGAGTGTACCATTGGGGTTTGATTGTCTTATAGGTGATATTAGTGCATATGATTAGATGATATGATATGGATATGTTCTGACATGATTCATTGATGATGTAGGTTGACGATGGATTGCTGACCAGACACACATGTGGAGTAAAGGGGTCACGCACGACTACCAGATAAGTTGAGGGAGAGGTGTGGACAACATCCATGCCACAGCCTACTAGAACTCCCGTCGTGGATTGAACTGTAGGTTAATGATTACCTAGTTCTAGAGGACCCATGATGTCAAGAGGGTAGACTGCGACAGTCGCTCACGATGATTCTAAGGGGCGTGCAATAAGGCGGGGACCTTATTCCTTAGAGGCCCTCAGTCTTCCACAAGTTCACCTAGTGGAGTGTTGACTCCAATGGTTTTTGATGTCCACCAAGTCAGTCAAGAGGCGAGTTGCACTCTTGGAGCACGTGGTGCGTCCTAAAGGGCACATCGTGCAAGAAAAATGTAAAAATGGGAGTGACACCCTTGGAGCACGTAGTGCGTTTTGAAGGGCAAGTCGCGCAAGGGAAACAAATGAGGCGAGTGGCACCCTTGGAGCACCTAGTGCATCCTGAAGGGCACGTCATGTTATTAATAATAAATGAATGAACCCATATGGCCTTAGGACTAATAATGTGATAAGAATTTTTTTAAAACAAATTTCCCTAATAAAATGTTGCCCACTAAAATTAAAGTCTAGGTCTAATTTACTAGTGGCAGAATTTTCTCTATCCTTAAAAAAAAAGGGAAAAAGAATCTATCTATCTATCTATCTATCTATCTATCTATATAGATATATTTTATTATATTATGATAATTAAAATTTAAATTATACACCTACCAATTTGAGTTCTAAATGAAAATGGGAAAGAGGGAAATCTAGAATAATTAGGAAACTAGGAAAAGAGGGAAACATAAAAAGAAAAGGGAAATACAAGGGAAAAAATAGAAGTCAAACTTAGTAAGGTATCTATTATTTAAGAACTTTCTAATTTGAACTGAACTAGCAAATTAATAATGGGGACATTCATTAAAACCTGTAAGAGAATTTGGGGACACCTAGGAGCAATTCTAGGAGTGATCCTAGGTGGGTGAGGAAAATAAGGGAATTTAATTAATTAAAGAAATTAATTTATGGAGGAATTAAGGGGATGGGTGACACTTGTATGGGGAGGAATTTTTAGGAATTAATTTTTAAAAACTTTAATTAAATGAGATTTTAGGAAAGTAACGAACTTCGAAACTCTATATAATGTAGGGAGGATAAGGATGAAGGATATTTTTCTGTTGGCATAACATTACACTGGAGAAATCTCTACTTGACTGACTTAGTTTGTGGGAGTTGGGATACCCAGCCTAGTGAGGAGTGGTAGCTCGGCCTTGCAAGGTGAGATGGGACCTAGCTGATACTCTGGTTAGCATGTGTGGCCACTTTGTGGCTTGGGGGGATAAGGGGGAAGAAGAGTACCCCTAGCATTGGCTAGGAAGTACTAGTGAAGTCTCATCGGTCAACAGGAGGGAGTTGTATGGAGCGCGCGGAACGTCAACTCAAAGTGGGCGATCAGGCAACGATATGATTTCTTCAATTTTCTATCGTAGATTGTTGTAGGATTTATGCTTTGTATCTGCATGTTTATTTGGGTAAGTAAACTAATTGTCTAGATGGATGACTGAAATTTTAATAGCCTAGCTCGATGACTGATTGACTCCCATGGCCTTCATTTTCCAGCATGTCTTGACTACCCTATTGTGTTTTGATTGTGACCATTGTGGTTATTTTTATTTTCGTACCTAGCTCATCAATCCTCGTCTAAGTAGTCGGCCAGGATCCTAATCTACAGTCATCGCTTCGACGTTAATAGACCTATGGATCTCAACGCCCTGCTTTTATGTGCGAGGATGATGAGTGAAGGACGTTCCTGTCAGTCGTCTACCTCTGATTCTTGTCCTTGGCTGATGGTTAGCCTTGTGCCTTGATGAGATTATCTAACTCTGCCAAGTTGATGGCTGCAAAGTTTCTCTTCATCCTCGACTTGTTTATATCTCATCTTTATCTCGTTTTTACCCCGTTTTTATATGTTGTTGGATCAAATTCTCACCCTAAATTTTTATTCTTGGATAAATTGTAAATCTGTGTTGTGTATAGATGGATAAGTTTTAACCCTGTGTGGTTTTTGTTTGGTTGGGGCTGCTATATCTATATGCAATAGTTAAAAGTGATTCGTCTTTGTCCGTTTCCTATTTTTTTTTTTTCTAATACAAATTTTATAAGTAAATGTTCTACCAAATATGATTAAAATTGTTGATATGTCTGAATGCTTGAAAAGACCGATAAGAATCAGCCTGGATCAAAGTTAAAATATTTTACTAATAATTCTTAGCAGGTCTATAAATGCAAAAGGAACATTTCTTTTATCAAAATCCTGTGTATTACGTGTCCCTGTGGCGGTGATTGTTGTTATTATGATACTGTCAAATCTTTCCTACCATGGTTTGTCTGCGTGGGATCTGCTGAGTGTGGGAAGTTTTATTTTTATTTGAATGGTCAAATAAGCTAAAAGCCTCACAACTTAAATCAAAATTTAATAAGTATATTATAAATAAAGATTAAAAAGGACACATTACATTTTACTTGTCTCTATGGTTTTGGGTTTTATGGACTTTGGGCTGTAATTTTCATTTTAAATGAGAGAAAAATTCTAAACCAGTGAACTTCTCCTAGAATACTATGTAGACTTGTTGGTGTAAAATCCAGCGATGATGACCATCCTCTCTGTGACAACCTCCTCGTTACGACAACAACTCTGATAACAGGTGCAATTTTTTTTATTTTTTATTTTTTAAAGTGTGTGCGTGCATGTAAAAAGGAAACAGACACACTTGACTCTACGCCGCCACCCGATGACTAACAAGACACAACCACGATGATCACAACAAGAAGACATAAGGTGCTCAACATTTAACTGCAAGCATTAAACGACATATTGTGTTATGTACAGTATGAACACAGATGGAAGAATCCATAGTAGTAGATTTTACTATTTCTGCACAGGAAAGCAGGGCGTTTAATCTTAGTTCTCTACTCCGGAGAGAGAGACTGTCAGATAGGCTCCTGGCCGACTACTCAGGCAGAAACTAGTAACCTAACGATGAACAGGATGCAAGCAAGGCGAACACAACAAGATGACATACGATGTACAACAGGCAACTGCATGCATTAGCGATAGTCACTCAGAAATAAGTCAGATTGACTACCCACCCGTCCTACCCTGCAATGGTTAGGACCTCCAAGACACATAAGCAACGCTCAAGCCCAAGTTCTCATCGATTTTAACCATTTAAGGTCTCAGGGATGGCGACTGTTCTGAGGAACATGGAGGTGTCTACATCCCCCTCGACATAAGCAGACCAAACACACAGAAAGGTTCTCAATCAAGTACAACATTATCTATAATGCACAACAATCCTCATTTACTAACTCAGAATAATCTATTGCACTTAATTCAAGGACATTACACCTTATAGGTTTATTAGTAACAGTAAAAATCACAATAACATTGCCATGAATTAATAACCACATTACCTTTATATCACATCGATCATTACCCTAAGCATTAACAGTAACTTAACCCTTATATTACATTAGTTTTATCATGAACAATAATGGCTTGAAGGTTGTCATTACCCTCGATATTGGCTTCCACCATAACATTAAAAATTCAGTAATATTCCATTAAAATAGCTATGTCCTTACCTTTTATGTTACGATAACAATGCATTAGCATAACAATAGCATTACTTCTCTATATCCCTAACATTACATTATGTTTGTTACATGGTAAGAACAATCTATTGCAAAGGACTTACAATTACATATTGCCCATTATCATATTATAATGACTTAATGTGCTTAGTTTAGGACCTTATATTTATCTGCTATTGATGATAATTAGTTTCATCATCCCTACCATAAATTATCAACCATTTTTAATTTTACATGGCAATAACAATACCATGACCATCACATTACATCTGATATTTTATTTATATAAACTACATTAATTTTACCATAAACGATAACAACATTAACCTTAACCATTCCATAACCATTAGGATTAATATTAAACGATTCATTACATAATAATTACCATTAATCATTACATAGTCATTACATAACCATTACCATAATCATTACATAATCATTACATCCAATAGCATATATAAATGTCAAGATTTTTAGGAAGGGAAAAGCGGAACTATTCAAATAACAATAAAATAATATAAACAGGACAACTGTAATAAAACCATGTCTGTTGTAAATTTAATCAGAGATTTCATGAAAGGCCAAAATTCCACCAGGATGAAAAAAATGATAGCTTCTCATGTCAGTAATAGACAAGATGGCTGGAATCAATTAATTCACAAATAATTAAGAAGATAAAGAGTCGTGGATTAGTTTTTTTTTTATTTGAAATGTCTAAAAAGGAAAAAAAAGGGTTAACAAAGGTTTAAGACATTTCACCCAGCCTAATGCAGCACATGCTTGACTGTGTTATCATAAATTTTAACGCCTCCCTCTCCCTTTAATCCCTTGTTGTATTTACAGCCAGAGAACCTTATCGCTGTCGTTATAAGTTATTACAGATCCTAGAGATTAACGCCCAACCATTCTTCTAGCATAAGGGCAATTCAGAAACAGGCATCACAGAGCTCACGACTGTGTGGGCATGTCAGGAATCAAGGGCGACTTAAGTGTGCATGCAGAAGAATCTGAATTCAGGGCAGTTGTCAAGGCAAAAATCAGAAATCAACATTTAAAATCCTGGGTAAAAGTGGTCAGCCCAAGGCAATGCGTTTAAACATTCGGTGGTCAACACAAAATGCTGAGATGATCACCTACCAGGGATGAACCACCGGTCGACTGTCAAGGTGAAGTGATGAAGGGGACTGCATGGCAAATTACAGACCTGTGAAACTTTCGCAGAGGTGAAAGATTGGAGCCTGCACACGAAAATGTCGGGACGAAGTTCTTAAGGGAAAACTCCAGGAAAAAAACAATACTCCATCCAACCTTGAATCATGAATACAGAGTTTAAAAGTTTTGGTAAAGTGGGTTCGGGCTCATTGGGGCCACAGGGAGGTGGAGGAAACCTCCATGACTAAAAAAGAAAACCAACGCTTCTGGATCAATTGCTAATAACACGACTTGGGTCAATTCGTTTCAGGTTTGCAGTAAGGATATCAGTTTAGAAATCAGAACGCAGGTGTACACCATACATAGACTTGGATTATATAGGGTCGCTTCAATGCACTATACACAACTCGATTCATCTCCGTAAAGTCTTAACCTCAGTCGCGATTAACAATAAATTCAGATATGGAGATATACAACCATGCAACTCAGAAATTCATATTTCTCCAACTTCAGGACACCAAACAAAGTGTAGACAGAAATACATTGGATGCCCCACGCCAGAATACCGATGTATAAAGAGACCCAATGCCTATAATAAGTCCTCTCTTTTTCCAGCATACCCTTACCCAACAATCATTATATGAAAAAAAATCTATCAATCATTCACTACCCCAGATTAGTAATAAACATGTTACAATAATCATCTTTAATAAATTTTAAGAAGGGTTCGGCTAAGAATGTCGAGTAATCAACTCCTTGACATCCCAAGCAGAGCAATTTAACTCTCTATGCATAAAAACGCAAGAAAACGTAAAAATGTGAAGCATGGTAGGAGGGATAATACTTTGTCACATGAAAGGATTAAGAAAAATAGCAGCTACAACCTTTACCATTCTAAACGCCAAGTAAATAATAAAAACAGTCATTCATTCCATTAAAACGATATTCCGAACCCAGTGTAATACATAATGCATTCTATTCTGCCAGAAATAAAAGTCATACCGTTGCCTTTCGCCCGCTTCGGATGATGTCCCGCGCTTTGTGCCGCGTCCCACGCTTCGTGCCGCTCTCGCTCGCTGACCGTAGAGACCTCACCGATACCTCCCAGCCAATCGCTAGGGGTACTTTGCTTCCCCCTTAGCCCCCCGAGCCACAAAGGGGCCACACAAATCAAGATGGTAAGTCTAGCTTTCCATCTTGCCTCACAAGGCCGAGCTACCACTCCTATCCGAGCTGAAAAATCCCAACTCCCCACAAGTGATTAATCAAGTCACAATTCCGGCAACGTAACGTTACGCTAACAGTCGATCCCTTTCTTCCTCATCTCTCATTTCTTTTATAGAGTTTTGAGACCCACCAACTTTCCTAATTCATATTTTAAATTAAGTTTCAATAAAATATTCTAAATATTCTCCATCGCACAAGTGTCGTCCATCCCCTTCTTTTCTCCAATAAATATTTTCTTTAAATTTATTAATTGTCTCAAATCTCTCACCCACCTAGAGTCGCTCCTAAATTTACTCCTAGGTGTTCCTAGATCCCCTTACATGTTTTAAATACTTTCCTAAAAAAAAGATGTTACTAAATTAGCTCAGATTAGCTGGTTCTTAATTGCAGATTCCTTACTATGTTGACCTTGCTTTTTACCATAAGTTCCCATCTTTCCTTTATTAAGTTTCCTCCATTACTTAGTTTCCTAATTCTTCTTATTCCCTTCTTTCACCTTTTTATTAAATCCCAAAATGGAAGTTGCGTTATTAAATCTTTCCCTTTTATTATTAATTTAATATCTTTGTACTTCCACAAGTTAATGAATAATTTCTTCTTTGAAATTTTTAAATCCACTATTTTTAATTAAATTCTTACTCTCTTCATTTACCCCAAGAATTTTATGAAGACTAAACTATTACTTAAGTGGGCTTTTGTTTAAATTTTTATTTTTATTTTTAGGGTCCTTTTTCTTAAGGTTAGACTAAAATTTTACCCTGAGAAGTTTTAGACTTAGGACTTAGATTCTGAACAAGGCGACATTTAATTAGGGAAGTAGCTTAAGAATTTCTTAAGGTGTTAAATGTCTTAGGGACATATAGGTTTGTTTCTTCCTCAACATCAATGCGATGTGCCCTTTAGGACGCACCACGTGCTGCAAGGGTGCCACTCACCCCGGTCGTTTTTCTTATGCGACATGCCCGTCAGGATGCACCACATGCTCCAAGGGTGTCAATCGCTAACTTGTGTTTCTTTCACGAGATGTGCCCTTCAGGATGCACCATGTACTCCAAGGGTGCCACTCACTGACTTGTGTTTCTTTTGTGCGACGTGCCCTTCAGGATGAACCATGTGCTCCAAGGGTGCTACTTGCCAACTTGACTGATTGGTAGACATCTATAACCCCTGGAGTCAACACTCAACCAGGTGAACTTGTGGGAGACTAAGGTCTCTAAGGAATAAGGCCCCCACCTTATTGTGTGCCCCTTAGAATCATCCTGAGCGACTGTCGTAGTCTGCCCTCATGACATCGTGGATCCTCTCGAACTAGGTAATCATTAACCTACAGTTCGAGCCATGGCGGGAGTTCTAGTAGGTTGTGGCAGGGCTGCTGTCCACACCTCTCCCTCAACCTCTTTGGAAATCTTGTTTGACCGCTTTACTCCATATGTGAGTCTGGTCAGCAAGCTATCGTCAGCCTGCATCATCAACAATCGTGTCAGAACATGTCAAAATCATATCATCAAATCAATGAAATATCACGGTAAATAAATCAACCCAAATAGCACACTCCTTGACTCAATCCAGAGTACAAGGGGCTCCACCGATGCCTCTGCATCCTCAAGGTCCAAAACCCTACACACTCAATAAAACTGAGTCAATAGCACCTATCTACGTCAAAGCAGTAAAACATCATGTCATCTATCATAACGCATCATAAGCAAGGATAAATGTTTTAACATCATAAAAGTCCAGATCACTTGTGAGAAAGTGTCCTCAAAGAATAAGTTTTCTCAGTGCGCCAGAGCGGGATGTTACACTCTCCATGTGCCCTTTCCTTCTCTGTTCACACATTTGCATGGAGTTGACTTCAAGACAAATGTTCTTCGTACTGCAACCTGTTTGCATGGAGTTGAGCATCATATGTTGACTTGGGCGCATGTGTTGGTTCACACTCCTTGAGGATATAGTCTTGTTTGTCAATGCCATTATGTTAGGAAGGGTAAGTTTCCCCTTATCTTGTAGGCGTGTCTTGTTGCATCGGGTGGTTAGTCATTACTCCTAGTTATTTTGTGCCTATTTTGTCAGGTTTCCCTTGTGTCTGTGTATGGTGTCATAGTTGCATATTTCCTGGTGTTATGAGTGGGAAATCCCGCTTATGGACTCAACGTTTAAGGGCTGTAATCATGCATGCATAAAATGACCATTTAAAGGCCTCTACTTTTTCCTATTCTCCCAACAAAAAACCCCACATTCATGAAATACAAAGGTGCAAACAAGATTAGGTAACTCTACATTGAATCATTCATTTGATGTCGATCCCTTCACTTTCACTCACTCCTTGAATGCAAGACTCCTCCCAAAGCTGACCTGCATTCACACATGGACAAACAGAGAGTTGAGAACATGCATTTCATATATTAATTGTTGGGTTAGATGTGACAATATCATAAAATAAATACATAATTTGAACACATGATATGGTGGGACAAAAAATATATTCCTTTTTGTATTAATATTCACAAGAGTAAACTTTACAATATGTGGTCAACACTGCTCTTCAAACCTAGTCCTGGGCTCCTCTTCACAATGCACCAACTACTCAACCTCACAATACAATTGCAGGAAATTGGAGCAAAGGGGGGGATAAATTTGGGCAGCGTTTCTATACTCTTCTTCTTCTCTTTTAAATGGGACCCCTACCCCTTCTTTTATAGGTAGTTATCTGGTTGAATGATGAGCCATAGGCAGTCAAACAATCTTAGCAATTTCCTGAAACTCTGTTTCTCATCTGCAACTTTCCATTTTTCGTGCTTTTGTCAGTATATGCAGGTTGTAAAAGGCCCGAAAGCATATGGATGTGTGCATACGTGGGTTGTATAAGTCTAGGGCATATGTGGATCAAAAAAGAGGGATTTTTAGAAGAGTTTGGCTCAAGAAATTGGAAACTAGTAGGGCCAAGGGCTAGGTATACAGGTTGGGTGCAAATTAGGTTTATAACAGATGCCCCCTAAAGTGTGAGGTCAGAAGAGAATCTGATGGCCAAAATAATTTACCAATCTTTGTCAATGTGCCAAGTAAATGAGCCTAGGGACCAGTATGCAGGAGCTGCCATCTGCAAAATAACAATTTGTCTCATCGAGACAGGCATAACCATGCTCGGGATAAAAACTAAAATCATGGCTGCCAATCAAATACACTACAGATCCATGTCATATAACTATATAAAGTGTATCCGTGAGTAATACACAATGGATATACATCTCAAAATCAAAATATATACATGTATAATATCCATCTTCAAGAAGCTAAGTGTCATCTGATGGTTGGAGATGACGCTTTCAGAGCTCGAGTAACAACTTAAAGATCTTCAAAAATCGATTAAGAGTGTAATATGAGTGTATGAATTCACTACCTAGAGGTCTTTGACAATTCATCATGAATAGACAAGAGGATCTCGATTATCAGACAAAAAACTTCATTGATTTTGAACAAGGATTTTGATTGGTGTTTTAGGATGGTTGGGCATGAGGGCAAGAAACAAACAGTAGAAAGGCCGAAATTGTAGTGTCCCCAAGGCCGAGCCCCATGGTAAACCATGTTCTGAAAGGAATTGTAATTATGTTTTATAGGTTGGTGAGACAAGTTTTTATAAGCTGGAGGCTTATGTGTTTGTTAGGCGAGGGAGCCTGAGTGTTGAAGGCCAGGAGCCTACTGTTGTATATGTAATCACGCAGAACAATTAATAAAATATAAACATAGCCATGTGCAAACTGACCACGATGAATGAGTGAAGGGGGACTAAGAATCCATAGAGTGGGAAAGGAATTAGGGGCTGGAAGGTGGGAAAAAGGGGCTAAGTGTTGAGCCTATGGGCTAAGCCTAGGGGGCTTAAGCCCGGGAATAATATTTTAATATTATCCCAAAAGACATGTGCATTTTATGTTTTATCCTAAGTTTCTGGCAAAGGGAGAACATACAAGGGAGGTGCGTGCTAGTGGAACGCATGCAGTTTCAAGGGTGACAAGTGTCAACCCTGGCGCATGCGAATAAAACAACCAGGGTGAGCCGTGAGAAGGGTTCCTCCCCCATTCTACCCAATTGTCTGAACGCGTACGGAGCCTGGATAGTACTACCAACTCAACTCCTATAGAGAACCTGGGTGCATCCCTTTGATTTGAAAAGTCTGTGTCTGGCCCTAAGAAAACTGGTGTGTATATTCCCTGAACGAGAAGCCTGCGTGGATTTGGGAAAAAGTCTGTGTTTGTTCTGGAAAGTTGGTACACCCCTTCTATGTTCTAAACTAGGGAGTCTGAATCAACCCCTACGTGGACGACTCGTCACTCATCCTTGAGAATCTAGAGTGTGAGTCTATTCCATGTTGCCAAATTGAGAAAACAGAAGTGTCTCGTCCCTGCTAAGCCTGGTTATACTATTGCACTTGTCTAGAGCTACCCTTGGGTGTTCGTGTCTGGATTCTCGTGGATTGTGGTGGACGCGTATTGTTTGATCCTGTGTGGCTTGTTGGCCAGTTTTTACAACACTCTCTCTAGGTGAGGGAGGTGGTTGAAGATTGGAAGAATAGGTTGTTGGACCTGTGAACGACTCCCTTCAGGTGAGAGAGTGCACAGAGGAAGGAGAGAACTCCTGGAAGGAACCCTGTAGTTGCCACAGAGCCCGGAGACTTCTGGTTTGGCCTGTTCCTGTAACCCAAGTCAAGGGAGATTAGCAGCCGAAGGACTGTCCAGGTGACAGATAAGGTGTATACTCCTGGGGTGGAACAGGCATGTGGGGAATGGGGGTTTGTGGGCAGTGAACGTGGGAGGTTCCTTGGAGAGAATCTCTTCCTTGTGGTTGTGTGTTGTTTTTCCTATAACCTCAGCCTAGTCGATGATTCCTTGTCTTGGGGTGGAGCTTAGTCCCAGCTCGGGGGTGACCCACTGTTGCGCTGATGAGCAGTGTGGTCTAAGGCTGGGAGGTTCGTGGAATTCCTGCACTTGGTTGGTGGATTCTACCACTGTTAAAAGATAAGTATCTAATTATGTTTTAATCATGTTTTACATGACTCTACTGCTTATGTTATCATGATTTCTGCTGTGTATATGAATTAGTATGAAACGCTATTGATTGTTAATTATGGCAGTAACTCATATGAATACTCTGCGTAGAATGTTTTTATTTGTTTAAATGCATGTGGATTATATAATATCTGTATAAGTTATGTACCATGTGGTGTTAAGTTTCCATTTAAGAGCGATTAAACCTTGGTAGAGAGAAAAAGGTGAGCTAGAGTTTGGTATCAGAGCCAAGGTTTCGACACTGAGCCTAGATGGGCCAGTGAAGCGGTCTTTGGACCGAGAATGCGAGGGGAAATTGGGTCTGGAAGGCCAATTTTGGACCCTGGTTTTCTCCAAAGTGTCAAGGAGTTACTTGACGAGTTTTTAAGCTTAGGAGGTATAGCGGCGTTATGAAACCGCAACCAGTGTGGTATAAGTCCACAGGGAGAGAGGACTCCACACCAGAAGTGTAGGAGCTTTAGGATCTGTTCGAGAGGGAAGGTGAACCCTCATGATCGTTAGATCTGGAAAGTGTGCACGGGGTTTAAATCCCTTTGGAATTGCATAGGAGGGTGGAAATTGTGATTCAAAATCCTGAATTAGTTAGGAACCGTCTGAGCTGTCAGATTTCGGTTGGAAAACCCAACAGCCGTTGGATCTGTCAGGAGATATTTGAGGGTTAAAACCCCAGTGAATAGGGGTGAAAGCCCTGAAATAGATCTAGAACGTCCAAATGACGGAGGCCACTTGTTGTGAGATTTCCCATTTCGGGAAATCAGTAATCGCGATATCGGGAGTCCTGGTAACAAGGGATCGAGACTTTCCATGGTGTAAATCTCGGGATAGATCTAGACCGACCGATTTAAGGAGGCGATGTGTCGAGAGACTACCTGTTTCGAGAAATCGGGGATCGGGGATTCGGGAGTTCCGTTGACAAGAACTCAGGCTCTTGCCTTGATAAATCCCGACCCATAATGCTAAGTCTCGATGAACAGACGAGATTCCTTCGGGGAATCTTAGGGTCTGTAATGACCGTCCGATGTGAGGAAGAGCTAGCTTATGTTATGCCTCCATAGATATTTTGGGGCTCTGAGTCTACGGAAATCAACAATTTTTTTTTGATTTGGTAGTGGATGTGTGAAAAAGTGTTGGATCAAGTAAGTTAGTAGACAACGATTTTGGGATTTCGGCAAATAGAAGTTCAATATGTGTGGATGCATGAACCTCCGACACCGGAAACTTTGAAATGTCGAAAGGATCTGCGCCGTAGATATGAGAAAGATCTAACCATTGGATTTTACTAGGAGTGGATGTGGACGCATGGGAATGTACCACGTGCCAATGGGTCGAGAAGAGAAGCAAGAGAGGTGGGACCCGATGACGTCGTCAAAAGCGACGTGGACCCTCATGAACGTACCACGTGCTACCGTAGTTGTGGGTGACCAATGTACTACGTAAATCGAAATTTCGGAAGTTGGGGGTTTGAAAGGAAAGCAAGTCTGAAACCCCGAAACCTGAAGTCCCGAAATCCCGAAGTGCCGAAAATGAATGTTTCGAAAACCAAAAAATTGCAGAGCCGAACAAGAGCTCAAAAAACTTATTTGAATCGAAATGTCTTTTGTTCCTGTTCGTACTAGCTTATAAATGTTGTGGATTGTTCCTGAAGGTTTTATAGCCTGACAAACTTTTAATTTAATTGCATAGTGCATGTGCAGAGTTCTATGGAGGTCATGACTCTAGTTAACCAACGTCGAGTATGGAGTGGGGAAAGGTGCGGATTACCCCCGAAACAGAAAACGGACAAGAAGGAAAGGATGTTAACCTAGGAGTTGAAGGATTGAACTCCAATGGGCATGGAAAAGAGAAGGATAAGGAAGGACACATAATGAAAATCATTGAAGGATTGCAAAGAGAGGCCAAGGCTCGCCGAGCTGATAGTTGAAAGCTCATGAAAGTCAGGGATCGACAGGGTGAATTAAACTTAAAATTTTTGAAGAGCCTGGAAAGAATAGAGAAGAAACTTGAGAAGGGAAGAGACTCAAGTACGATGGAGAGTCGCAGAACCCATTGGAGAAGAAGTAGGTCGAGGAGTGGTATCCAACATCTTAGTCGCTCCCAAAGACATTATGACAGGAAGACACATAGTAGTTCAAGCCCATGCCCTACCAAAAAACATCAAAAATTTGGAAAGGAGGAATTGAAAGGGGAGATGAACAAGATTAAGCCTCCAACATTCGATGGAGAACATAAGAAGGAGGAAGATGCCAAGACCTAGTTGCTTGGCATGAAGAAATACTTCCAATTGCAGAATTATTCTGCCATGCAAAAGGAATAATTGCAATGTACCAACTCAAAGGAAAAACATCCATGTGGTGGGATCAGTTTGTGTAGGTGCAGCACATCAGAGAGAAAGAGGTCACTTGGAAGGAATTTAAGAGGTATTTTGAGAAGAAATACCTAACTAAAAGATACTATGACAGAAAGATGAAGGAGTTCTTCTAACTCAAGCTAGGCAGCATGACTATTGATGAGTATGAACGGATTTTCCTAGAACTACTGAAGTATGTTCCATTCATCAAAGATGAGGTTGTCAAGATTTAGAGATATCTAAGTGGACTGCCACCTTCCATGAGTGACAAGATTCAATATGATGATCCTAAGACCATGGAAGAAACAATAAGAAGGGAGAAATGCTTGTATGAACAACAAGGAGAAAGGCCGACCCTTCGAAAGGCTTGGAATGATCAGAGGAAGTTTAAGAAGGAACAAAGGCAGAAGGGAAACAAGCCTTCCTTTTTTAGAAATAGTCCTTGGGGACAGTCGTCTTTTAGAGAGCCCAGGAAAGTTGAAGGGAGTGACCAAGTGCCAAGACAACCACCTATGGAGTGTTGGGGCTGTAAAGGGAATCATAGGTATCGAGACTTCCCCCACAGAAAAGACAAAGAAAGAACTGCCCATACTGTTCAGCAAGCTAAAACAGTGAAGGATATGGGTAGCAGAATGTTGAGGATCTACGCATCCCTGGACAACAAGAAAGCATAATTTCAATTGCACATGATTGAAGTGGAAGGTACGATCAACAACCGACCACTTGTTATTTTAATTGATTCAGGGGCTATCCATAGTTATGTAGATCCTAGAGTGGTGGAAAGTTTGCATCTAACGAGAAGCAAACATGAGAAGTCTTGGTTAGTGCAGTTGGCCACAGGGACCAAGAGGAAGCTCATTGAATTGGTTAAGTCCTGTTCAGTGGACATGAAAGGAATGAGCACTAAGGATGAATTGAACATTCTGCCTTTAGGCTCATACAATTGCTTAATTGGGATGGACTGGTTGGACCAGCACCATGCCCTTCTGGATTGTCATAACAAGAGGTTTACATGCCTGAACGTGGAGGGAAATCAGGTAACAATCCAAGGAATTCCCAGAGCCATGGCTATGAGGGAAATCTCAGCCATGCAGTTGAAGAAATGTTACAGGAAAGGTTGTCAATTATTTGCAGCTCAGGTGGAAGAAGCATCCCGAGATGAAGTCTCGAATCTGGAAGACCATGAAATACTCAAATAATTCAAGGAAATATTTTAGGAGGTACCTGGACTACCTCCGAAGAGGGACATCTATTTTTCTATAAATTTTATCCCTGGAGCAACTCCAGTTTCGAAGGCTCCTTATAGAATGAGTACACCAGAGCTGAAAGAGTTGCAATTGCAGCTCGAAGAGCTACTAAAGAAAGGTTACATTCACCCCAGTGTGTCACCTTGGGGAGCCCCGGTCCTATTTGTGAAGAAGAAATATGGGACATTGAGGCTGTGCATTGATTTTCGGCAGTTGAATAAGGTCACTGTCAAGAACAAGTATCCTCTGCCAAGGATTGATGATCTTTTTGATTAGTTGAAGGATGCAAAAATATTTTTGAAAATAGATCTCCGATCAGGATATCACCAAGTGAGAATAAAGGATGAGGACATCAGCAAGACCGCCTTTAGAACAAGGTACAATCATTATGAGTTCACGGTGGTGCCATTTGGGTTGTCCAACGGACCTGTTGTTTTCATGTGCTTAATGAATGGAGTGTTCAGAAATTATTTGGACAAGTTTGTCATAGTATTCCTGGACGATATCTTGGTGTATTCCAAGACAAAGGAAGAACATGAACAACACCTGAGAATGGTGCTGCAGGTGTTGAGAGAACACCAGTTGTACGCAAAACTGAGTAAGTGCTCATTTTACCAAAGGCAGGTCCATTACTTGGGGCACATTATATCTGAATAAGGGATCGTTGTGGATCCTGAAAAGGTACAGGCCATTCGAGAATGGCCAGTGCTAAGGAATGTGGTAGAATTTAGATCTTTTATGGGTCTGGTAGGCTATTATAGGAGGTTTATAGTCAGATTCTCAAAGATAGCTCATTCTATCACTTCCTTGCAAAGGAAGGAGAAGAAGTTTTAGTGGACTAAAGAATGTGAGAGCAGCTTCCAGTGATTGAAGCAACTGCTAATTAGTGCTCCAATCCTGAAGATTGTAGATCCAAATAAGGATTACATAGTGTGCATAGATGCGTGTAAGGATGGGCTGGGAGGAGTTCTCAACCAAGAGGGATTTGTAGTCTGTTATGAATCTTGAAAGTTGAAGGAGCATGAGAAGAATTATGCCACTCACGATTTAGAGATGGCAACAATCGTCCACGCCTTGAGGAAATGGAGACATTACCTCATGGGTAGGATATTTGAGTTGAGAACAGACCATAACGGTCTGAAGTATTTATTTGATCAGTCGACCTTAAATGCCAGGAAAATCAGATGGCTGGAGTTTCTGTGTGAATATGACTTTGATATCAAGCATATCAAAGGGAAAGAAAATAAGGTGGTTGATGCACTCAGTAGAAAAGTGCACGAATTACATGCTACAACCATTAGCATGTACTAGAATGAGATGAAAGACAGAATTTTGGAAGATGCAAATACTGATGTGCAGTACAAAAGTCTTGTAGCAAAGCTACAACAACATGAGAGACCACAGACCAAGGAAAGTTACACCTTGGGAACTGATGGTTTACTTCTGTATAAAAACAAAGTGTATGTACCCAATGTCCAAGAATTAAAGTTGGCAATTCTAAAGGAGATGAATAACGTGGCTTATGCTAGACATTCTGGTTATAAGAAGACTATGGCAGTAGTCAAAGGCCATTATTTTTGGTCAGGTTTGAAGAAAGAAATCGCTGAATACATCGCCAGATGTATGGAGTGCCAAAAGGTTAAGGCTGATCACAGGCACCCAGTAGGGTTGCTGCAGCCTTTACCCATTCCTGAGTGGAAATGGGACGTGGTAACAATGGATTTTATCACAGGATTTCCCAGAACAAGAAAGCAACATGATTCAATCATGGTGGTGGTGGATAAGCTTACTAAAGCTGCCCATTTTATTCCACTGAAACCACCCACAGAGCAGCAGATGTTGCTGATATTTTCCTAAAAGAAATTGCACGCTTGCACGAAATACCTAAGACAATTGTGTCTGATAGGGACCCGAAATTCACTTTGAATTTCTGGAAAGGACTGTTCAAAGGATTCGAAACGAATCTAAACTTTAGTACAGCCTATCATCCTGATTCTGATGGACAGACAGAGAGAGTGAATAGAGTAATAGAAGACATGCTAAGAATGTATGTGATGGATAAACCATCAAGGTGGGAAGACTACCTACATTTGGTATAATTCGCCTACAATAATGGGTATCATGCATCATTGAAGATGAGCCCATTCAAAGCACTTTATGGAAGAAAGTGCAACACTCCAGTGAGCTAGGATAATCCAACTGACAGAGTAGTAGTTGGGCCTGAGTTTCTCAAAGAGATGGAAGATCAAATGATAAAAATTAAACAGAATCTAAAAACCACCTAGGACAGGCAGAAAAGTTACGCTGGCATTCATAGAACCCATAGAGAATTCAAAGTGGGTGACCATGTTTTCCTGAGAGTGAAAACTAATAGGAGTTCCTTGAAGCTCGCAAGTTGTGCCAACTTGGAAACAAGATTTTGTGGGCCATTTGAGATTCTGGAAAGGATTGGGCCGGTTGCATACATGCTTGCATTACCTGCATATATGACTGTACATAATGTGTTTCATGTTTCACTGCTTAAGAAATATGTACCTGATGCTAATCATGTTATTGATTGGAATGTGATTCAGGTGGAACCAGAAGGTGTCTTGCAAGTGCATCATGTACGCATATTGGACAGGAAAAGAAAACAGTTACGGAATCGAGTCATAGAGCTTGTAAAGGTCCAGTGGACCTGGTACGGTCCTGAGGACGTGACATGGGACCATGCAGATGTTATGTGGGCAGAGTACCTTCATCATTTTGAAAATTTTGAAAAGCTTGCAGATGTTGTGTAAAGTTGCACTGAGGACAATGCAAAAATAAGGGGAGGGGGATTGTAGTGTCCCCAAGGCCAAGCCCCATGGTAAACCATGTTCTGAAAGGAATTGTAATTATGTTTTATAGGCTGGTGAGCCAAGTTTTTATAAGATGGAGGCTTCTGTTTTTGTTAGGCCAGGGAGCCTGAGTGTTGAAGGCCAGGAGCCTGTTGTTGTATATGTAATCACGCAGAACAATTAATAAAATATAAACACTATCATGTGCAGACCGACCACGATGAATGAGTGAAGGGGGGCTAAGCATCCATAGAGTGGGCAAGGAATTAGGGTCTGGAAGGTAGGAGAAAGGGGATAAGTGTTGAGCCTAGGGGCTAAGCCTAGGGGGCTTAAGCCCGGGAATAATATTTTAATATTATCCCAAAAGACATGTGCATTTTATGTTTTATCCTAAGTTTTTGGCAAAGGGATAACATACAAGAGAGATGCGTGCTGGTGGAACACATGCAGTTTCAAGGGTGACAAGTGTCAACCCTGATGCATGTGAATAAAATGGCTAGGGTGAGCCATGAGAAGGGTTCCTCCCCCATTCTACCCAATTGTTTGAACGCGTACGGAGCCTGGATAGTACTACCAACCCGACTCCTGCAAAGAACCTGGGTGCGTCCTTGTGATTCGAAAAGTCTATGTCTGGCCCTAAGAAAACCGATGTGTATATTCCCTGAACGAGAAGCCTACGTGGATTTGGGAAAAAGTCTGTGTTTGTTCTGGAAAGTTGGTACACCCCTTCTCTGTTCTAAACTGGGGAGTCTGAATCAACCCCTACGTGGACGACTCATCATGCATCCTTGAGAAACCAGAGTGTGAGTCTATTCCGTGTTGCCAAATTGAGAGAACAGAAGTGTCTCGTCCCTGCTAAGCCTGGTTATACTGTTGCACTTGTCTGGAGCTACCCTGGGGTGTTCATGTCTGGATTCCCGTGGATTCTGGTGGACGTGTATTATTTGATCCTATGTGGCTTGTTGGCCAGTTTGTACAACACTCTCTCCAAGTGAGGGAGGTGGTTGAATATTGGAAGAACAGGTTATTGGACCTGTGAGCGACTCCCTCCAGGTGAGAGAGTGCGCAGAGGAAGGAGAGAACTCTTGGAAGGAACCCTGTAACTGCCACAGAGCCCGGAGACTTTCGGTTCGGCCTGTTCCTGTAACCCAAGGCAAGGGAGATTAGCAGTCGAAGGACTGTCCAGGTGATAGAGAAGGTGTATACTCCTGGGGTGGAATAGGCATGTGGGGAATGAGGATCTGTGGGCAGTGAGCATGGGAGGTTCCTTGAAGAGAATCTCTTCCTTGTGGTTGTGTGTTGTTTTCCCTATAACCTCAGCCTAGCCTAGGATTCCTTGTCTTGGGGTGGAGCTTAGTCCCAACTCAGGGGTGACCCACTGTTGAGCTGATGAGCAGTGTGGTCTAAGGCTGGGAGGTTCGTGGAAGGCCTGCACTTGGTTGGTGGATTCTACCACTGTTAAAAGATAAGTATCTGATTATGTTTTAATCATGTTTTACATGACGCTACTACTTATGTTATCATGATTTCTGCTGTGTATATGAATTAGTATGAAACGCTATTGATTGTTAATTATGTCAGTAACTCATATGAATACTCTGCGTAGAATGTGTTTATTTGTTTAAATGCATGCAGATTATATAATATTTGTATGATTTATGTACCATGTTGTGTTAAGTTTCCTTTTAAGAGCTATTAAACCTTGGTAGAGAGAAAAAGGTGCACTAGAGAAATGAGATTGGTAAAAATTTCCCTTGGACAGTAGCATGACAAATGATGAGACTTAGGCAGCATGATTTTGACATAAGTTGATGATGCAGGAGGCAAAATCAACTCTCCATGTGTTTGAAAGAATAACCAAATGGAGGAGAACACAACTCTATGAGAACAACTTCCTAAGGTCATACTATATCCCAGATCTTTGACGAACAAACGAAAAGATGTGCTTTGTCCAAGGGCGACTCATTGTGCTGCCAACAAAAAGAAAATACTTTTCCCTTCCTCTTTTTTGGGTATATTTGATTTTTTTTTGGTCTTTTTTCAATATTTTTGAAAAGCTTTGAAAAAAGAACAAAATAATTTTATGTTACAAAGGAGGAACGAGTGTTGCAATCATACTAGTTCCAGGTGCAAGGAACACACTGATGCTCACAGAAAAGGGACATATGCAGAAAAGGGACACTCGAAAAAAAAAAAACCTCCATGGGCTAAAGGTGTCAAGACGCAGAGGCAAAGTGCTACAGGGCTTGTGAATAAGGCATGCTTCAAATGGTTCAATTGAGAGCAACATGGAGCTAGCATTAGGCCAAAGACGTGGGTATGCAAATGCGATTTAAGAAGACACATAATGGTGACATCCTTTGATGTAATTTTAACAAGCCCAGAGAAGGTAAGCTCAGTCAATTTTTCATTTTTAGAGAGTTTGAAAAAAACATAAAAGAAGACTCCACTCGGGTGCCTTTTTCGAAAATAGTCTAGTCGGTTCGAAAAAGGGGTAAACTAGCACCGAAAAGATGACTATTCAAAATCATTTTAACGAGTCTGACAAAGACAAGATCACTCAACAATCTTTTCATTTTTAGGGAGTCTCAAAAGAGCTTAAATATGGAATCCGTAAAGGTTTTTCTTCTTAGGCATTTTAACGAGTGTGAAGAAACAAGGTCACTTGATGATCTTTTCAATTTTAGGGAGTCTGAAAAGAGATTAACTATGGACTCTATGGGGGTGCCTTTTTCATAAATTTAGTCCCTCAGGCCCGAAAAAGGGGTAAAATTATACCTGAGGATACTCTTCTAGGGAACTGAACTTCCTAGAGTATACCTTTGTTCGTACAGTTGACCATCCAGACCAAAAAAGGGGTAAACTACCATCGGACATACATGCCTTCAAATTTTAGTTTAGCGAGCGTGAAGGTCAACAAGATCGTTCGATAATCTTTTCATGTTTAGAGGGTCTGAAAAGGGCTTAAAATAAGACCCGTTTTTTAAATTTTGGGAGTCCCGAGGGTGAGGTCAAGAGTGATAAAGAAGCATGAAGATGAGGCTCAAACTCGTAATCAAGAAAAAACTAACAAGGACTTTCGAGCCAATAGTCATTACCAATAGTATGGATGCCGAAAATGCAAGCAAGATATAAATAGGGCATCCATGAAGGGGAAGGCTCTACCACGACATTACGACACTTCTAAAGAATAAAATATGGTTCTATGTCATAACTCGGTGGGTTCGATCCTCTGAAAAAGTGATAAAGACAATGAGGTACAAAAAGTGGAGGTGTAATCCTATCTTAAATGCTCAAGTTGAAAAAATAATATTTTTACCAAAGGACCTTCAAAAGTGACCCAAATCTCCCAAAAGGTTTTCGATACCCAAAGTGACCTCTATCGTAACCTTCCCAAAGAAACTCCTAAAGCTTAATAAATGATTTTTAGTTTAGAAAAAATGACAAGGGGGTCCAAAAAATGACAAAAAGGGGCCAAAAAGTCTATAAATAGAAGCTGGCAGCTCATTATCACCATTCCTGATTTGGGAAATTGACTCTAGAACCAAAAACACCCATTTGATAAAAGTGTTGATTCTGGGAGCTTCAGTGGACAAAATGAACTTCTGATTGGATCAAGTAAGTACAAATTCACTCCTCTTGCATTTCAATTTTTAATTTATGCATTTTATTTCATTTTTTTGGGGGGCATCGACCTTTTTAAAGGGTCGGCCCTAGGCACACGCTGGTTGTCTTGGGAAAACTCACATATGCAGACATGAAAAATAATTACTGCACACATGCATACATGACTTTCACCACTACAACCCGTGTATGCCCCCAATTTTGTGAAAAAATTAAAAAGCAAGGTCTAATTCCTCTCCTGAACTGGCACTTGCAGGATGTATGTTCACTCGAGAGAAAGAGAGCATGAAGACATTGAAATTTTGGTCGATGAGGACCCTGGTGTGATTGTTGCATTGACTCAATGAAGGCTATTGAAATTCTACCAATGTCCATTCATGCAAGCACAATCGAGGCTACTGAACACCTTGATAGATTATTGGCACCCGGATGTAGAGGCATTCATGCTTGAAGGTTAGTCGTTGACTACGATGATAGAGGACATATACTTCTTAACTGGCCTCTCAAGGAGAGGGGAACCATTCAAATTCTGCACATTTCCATCAGGACCTCATAACATAGCGGAGTTGATTGGGCTCCATTGTGAGGCAGGGACTGACAAAGTGGGCACACAGGTGTCGATCAACAATATCTCTAACCTATCACTAAAAGTGATAGTACTATTGATTGGAAAGATCACTAGATATGTTGCACTTCACCAAGTGTCACAGGCCCACATGCATTGTGTGGTGCAGCGTTTGAATGCACACATGCTTGATTGGAGCATGACATTACTTTACTGCATGAAAAGGCAGTCGACTGAGTGTCACATGTGGGGTCACATAAACATTTGGTTTGGGACCATACTTTGAGCATTCTTCTTCGAGAGGGTGCCTAGTATTATCCCTCGAGAGATAGTACAAGGGCACACAACCACATTCCCAGCCATATGTAGATGGGAAACAGTATTGTCGCGATAGGGTGGTGGAAGGACCATGCAGGCCTTCGACGACAAGTTCTTCGACTGGTGGTCTCACCAGATTCCAGTGATAGAAGACTATCCATATGTTGGCATTGACTTTTCCAGAGACCCGGATATGGTTGTTCCTCCTAGAGCAGTGCGAGGAGAGTTGGGTAAATTTTTAATTTTCATAGTTTTTAATTTTTATTTGCTTTTATATATATCATTTTTTTATGTGTGTACCAGAGTATCTTAAAATGATTTGTTTGTTATGCACAGACGTGGTACCAGTACATTTGAATGATTTTGTGAGGACTAGACGACGTCCTCGTATAGAGGCAGGAGCATTCGGAGCCGCTGGACCGGCAGGAGCAGCAGGGGGACCTCAACCTGGGGAGGCAGAGAGGGTTTTGAGGTGGGTAGAGTGGAGCCTTACCGCTCTTACTCGTGTTGTGCCTATGGAAGATATTGAGGATCTGCCACCCTCTATGCAGCCTCACATAGTTGGGGTGCCACGAACTCGGGTCCAACTTTTTCGGTGTTTGGAAAATGTCGTTGTATACTACGATCGGGCCAACAGGCCCCGCCCTTAGCTAGGTTGGATTGTTTATGTGCCATGAGAAATTTTGTACATTTTTTAGGGCATAAGCCCCATGACTCCTACTGTGTATATTTTTGTGCCGTTTGCACCCACACTGTACTCTGATAAATTTTTTGACATATATATATATATATATGGCTCTTTTTTTTCTTTTAATGCTTTATGGATTATGTTACAAATGTGTTTACATGTGCATGTGTGTTTTTTATCTTTGCATGTGGGCAAAATGCCAATCTAATATATGATTAGCTAGAGTATTAGTAATGTGATTTAGTCTGCTAGGAACATGAATGTAAGTAATGTAATCAAAACATCATTCTAAG
The DNA here is from genome assembly GCA_009831015.1 of Picea engelmannii. Lineage (NCBI taxonomy): Eukaryota > Viridiplantae > Streptophyta > Pinopsida > Pinales > Pinaceae > Picea > Picea engelmannii. Next base: position 471,475 of record ML778054.1, on the reverse strand, counting down.
AGATGTACCCTAAGGAACCATCAGTGTAGGGTAGGGTTGTGAATGCGGTAAACACCATTTAATCGAGACACAACCAGTTGAGCATCTAAGTAGACCCGGAGGCAAGAGATACCATGCGACAAAGTGTCACAAAGCAACTCTATGACTGCACTCTATTCAACAATGTTATTTGTAGTATTACTTAAGAAGATACCTCCCGAGGATAGCAATTGGCCTTGAGGTGTAAAAATCACCCTAGATGCGGAAGCAAGCCTCTGAGTGTATTGACTAGCACCGTCCGCAAAACCCATGAAAACCCTTGATTCACTTGACATCTTCCACAATGAAAAGAAGGTCATCAAAAACGATACATGCATAAACGTAAAAGACAAAAAGTAAGAAAAACAAATGTACCGAAACTATACATATGTTAGAAGAAGTCACTGAAGGTGACCCACCTACGAGTAATACTTCTTGAGGTAGAGCCCATTTATAGGCTCAACCAAAGTGTTTCCCTCAAAGTCAATGAAATGATAAGACCCTTTTTTAAGAACCTCTTTAACAATGAATGGTATAAACCACATGGGTTTGAACTTGCCGGCCCCTAGGGGATCCTTATCTTGGTCATAGACTAGGACAAGGTTGCCATCATAGAAAATCTAAGGGCCAACGGACCGATCGTACTGACACTTAACTTTCTATTTGTGAGCCTCATTGGTCAAGGCTACGTCTCGACACTACTCATCGAGTTGTTCGAGATGTAATAACCCCTCTTCAAGAGGTGAAGTGTCTGGAAATAAATGTACTGCCAATTTTAAAGAGGGGATCTAACATTCTATGGGTAAAATGACTTCCAGCCCATAAACACGTTGAAAAGGTGAGAAACTGGTTGCAGTCTTAATAGACGTTTGATAGGCCCATAATGCAGAGTAAAACATCAAATGCCAATTTGATTTGGTCGAATTGATCATTCGCTGTAAAATAGTTTTGAGGGATTTATTCACATCTTTCACTTGACCATTCTCTTGAGGGTAGTAAGGTGATGAATGTTCTTTCCTCAACCCAAGATTTGATGTTAACTCAGTCATCATTTTATTCTGAAAGTGATTTCCATGGTCAGTGAAAATCTCTCTTGGGATGTCAAACCTTGCTATAATATGGTTGAACAAAAAGAGTGTTGTTGTCTCTCCGTCATCCTTGAATGTTGGCATAGCTTCAACCCACTTCGTAAAGTATTCTACTACTACGATGATATAATGGTTCCCCCTTGCTTAAGGGGGGTTGCATGTAGTGTAATAAATCCCCCACTTGGTGAAAGGACCAACGGTATTGATAGGAAACATAGGAGCAGGGTGTGCCCTTACCTTGTGAGAGAATATTTGACATGGGTGGCACTTCTTCACCGATTCAACACAAGCTTTGATTAATGTTGGCTAGAAGTAACTGGCGCATAAGATCTTTTGGGTTGTTTCCAAACCAAACATATGGCTGCCACATGCTTCAGTGTGGCAATCGTTAAGGACAATTTCTGCTTCTTCATGATTGAGACATCGACGAAGGATGGAATCTATGACTCGACGATACAATTTGTCTTTGAGTATAAGATAGTTCTTGGCCTTATGGCGTATACATAAACGCTCATCATGAGAAGCAGAGGTGGGAAACTTCAAAGTATGGAGATAGACAAGTATATATCCATACCAGGGGTCTGAAGACACAATAAAAAACAAGTCTCCTTTAATAGGTGACTCTTCAGGCATAACATCACCTGACTCGACTGGAAGTTCCGATATGAGTTCCACAAGGACCAATGAATTTTTGGATTTTTCGAAAACAAAATCTAAGTCAAATTCTTGGAGGAAAACTATCCATCTATTGATATTTCTACCAATTATCCATCATGTCAATATGCATTGAAATGGATTCTCAACGGTAATGACGGTGGTCTTGCGAAATAAGATATAATGATGAAACCGTTGGACAACATGAATTGCTGCCAACACAAGTTTTTCAACATGGGAATAATTAAGTTCTGGTCCAACCAAGCCCTGGCATAGATAATATATTACGTACACAGAAAGTACATCATCCTCCCAAACCAAGACCATAGTGACAGTCGACTCTGCTGCAGCTAAGTAAAATAAGAAGTCTTTATTATAATTCGGTGGCTGGAGCAGAGGGGAAGATTTGAGGGCACGTTTCAAAGCCTCAAACGAGCATTGGGAAGCTTCGTCCCAATGAAAAGGGATGTCCTTCTTGAGTAAATGCATAAAGCCCTTTGTGATCTCGGCATAGTTTGCAATGAAATTCCATAAGAAGTTTTATTTTCCCTGCAAACTTTGAAGTTGAAGGATCGTGTGCAGGGGAGGCAACTACACTATTTCCTAAACCTTGAGAGGATCGATCATGATCCCCCTTGTCAAAACTATGAAACCTATCAGACGACCTGACGTAACGCAAAAATTGCACTTGTTTGGATTCAAGTGAATCTGGTAGTAGGGACATCGCTCAAAGATGAGTTTGAGGTGAGTAGGATGATCAACTCTCCTATGAGATTGTGATGCTAAGTCATCAAGGTAAGCCTCAAATATATGTTTGAGATCATGGAAAGAGAAATACATGGACCGCTAAAAGGTAGCTCCAGCATTTTTCAGACCAAAAGGCATTTTTTGATAAGCGAATGTTCCCCACGGACAAATGAAAGCATCTTTTTGTTGGTCTTCGGGTTTCATTTGTATCTGATTGTAGCCCGAAAAACCATGCATGAAAGAAAACGCCTCACATCCTGTGCATTCATCAACTATCTGCTCAATGAATGGTGTGGAGAAATTATCCTTTGGACAAGCCTTGTTCAAATGATGAATGTCTGTACAAATGTGAATCATACCCTGTTTCTTATCGACTGGAATGGGGTTTGACATCCATTGAGTCAAGTGAACGAGGTAGATAAAACTTGACTTAAGCAGTTTCTCTACTTCATCTTTGATAGTTTTTGCTTTCCTAGGATTGAATGGACAAAGCTTTTTCCAGACTGACTTAGCGTTAGCATAAGTCATGATTTCATGTTTGAGAATTCTTGGATCGATTCTTGGCATTTCCTCATAAGACCAACCAAAAACGTTACAAAATTATTTAAATAAATCTGTGTAGATTTGAATCTCTTCGAGGGAGCAACCAACTTCGACAAGAACATTCTCTATGACACCAGGGGTTCTGGAGATATCAATAGGTATCGTTTGAGTGATGGATTCCAAATTACCGTTAGAATAAACTGTGTGCATAGCCAAGGGATTGATAAGACAAGACCTATCTCAAGTCATAGTCAAAGTGAATTCGCCTGCTTCAATTCTTATTAACTCTGGGAGGAAGTAATATCTGGGATGGAGATCATCCCAGGGTTTGTCTAGACTGGTCATTGCCTCCATGATTGCTTATTTGGATGGCAGGACTAAGTATAAAGAATCAATATTGGCAAGGGAACCTCGAGCCCAAGTAGGCTCTGAAATCAGATCTAACTCTTGCGCGACAGTCAAATCGGGGTCAACGGAAGGTTGGTGGACTATAATGTACGCAACTTCTATCGTAGACAAGGGTATGGCCATGCCATGGTGCCTTTTCCCTTCCATTGTTCTTGATGGGGAAGGAAGAGTCCATGGATCGTGAAAGTAAGTCATACGAAACGACGAGACTTGAAAAATCTCAACCTTAGGATGGTTTGACATGAACTTAATATCGTCGGGAGGGGGTGGGTAATCAAAAATACCCATCAAAGGTGGGCACAAACCAACCCCTATGTTGATGATGTCGAGTTGAGGGTTATCGATCATTGGGACCGTGGATGCCCTTGATGAAGGGTCAGGATGGGAGAAATACAATTGATCAATGGTCACTATCCAATCCTCGTTTGGAAACAACAAGACCCAGAAAACAATAGAAACCACTGCTTGCATAGCATAAGTCCAACTCCTTCCTAACATAAGAGTATAGTCGAGCTGAGCATCGACTACTTCAACTTCGACGCACACAGTTTTCCCCCCTAACTACATGGGGAAAGAGGGAATGATGCCATGTAGTCCGAAAGAATAACTGTTGAAAGTGGTAAGGAGAGTTGGTGACGGAGACAAAACGGGCTGGCCTATGGCCTTCCAACACACCAAAGTCATTATGCATGTCGAGGCACCCTCATCAACCATTGTGCGGAAAATGTTCTGTGTAAATTTTTTTATGGTATAAGCCACTACTATATGAAACGTAATGTGGTAATGGAGACAAGGTTTTAAGTTGGTTGTATCAAGCATGATCATGCCTAGATTACAAGTCTCAGCAGATCCTAAAGGGGCTAACAAAGCCTTTCTCTGGGAAGGAAAACTCTGGAGGACTTCCAAAGCAGACATCACACAAGGGGTTTGTGACAAATCCTCCACCACAGAGTAGTTCTGGGTAGGCCTTCCATTCGAGTTGTGAGAAGATTTATTGAACACACTTGTTGGGATGGATGTCATTGTTTCGCCCAACATCTTCTCAATCTGAAGAGGAAGAGGGGGAATCTTAGCTTCTTTACTCTTCTCAAAGGATCTAGGCATTCTATAATCATGCACTCTGGTTGATATGTATGCATCACCTTTCATCATATACACATTCACGGATGAAGGATTACTCGAAGATGGAGGAGGTCCTTGACTGCCCCCTTCTGCACTCACCGAGGTTTGACTTAAATTTTTCCCATGTTGGAATGGGTTCATTAACACAGCAGGTTGCAGTTGTGCTAATACATTTTGGGCCTCTGCAAGCCGAGGGAACTAATAAGTTGGGTGGTATTCCATGCAGAGGTTACACAGATACTTCGACTTTTTCTTTTCAGTGTTTCCCCCACCAACATTATTGGTAGGTTTCTTATCCCCCTTACCCTTTTTTTGTTGTTTCTTCTTCTCGTTGGGCTGCTAGTTGGCCTTCGGGTTTGTTGATTGTATGCTGTGTACATCCAACATTTGGGTAGGGGGAGCAGCCGGACCAGTGGTTTGGCTAGCTGCTATCTATTGTATCAAAAATTGTTGCAATTGTTTTGATAGTGTATCAATGGTATTAGTTTGTGTTGAACCGAAAATACCATCGGCATGTGGTCCAACTCTCTATCTAGTTTTGTCAAGAATTGACCTAGGTGCATCTGGCAAGATTTCATAAAGTAGACCAGATTGCGAGTAAATCAGCTCAAGTTGTTGAGCTCTCATTATCGCGTCTTCTTCAGAAAAGACTCCCGATGTCACTACATCTTTGGATAACTGGGGTACCAAAGACTTAAGGGACCACTCCAACAAAAATTCTGGTGGGGCTTGTACTTTTATCAAACTCTTTCGGCGTCTCCATTCTTGGATGTGATTAGAGATATGTACCACCTTGGTCTGCTCAAAGTTGGCCAGCAATTCAGTGTCGGCATCGTATCTCACAGGTAATCGGAAATGGTTTAAGAAAGCCATTGCCAATTCACTAAAGGAAAGGTATCTTAAGCGGTTGAGCTCAATGTACCATTTTGTAGCACTCACTATGAGAGTGTGTTGAAACAAGTGCAACTGGATGGAGTCATCTTTCAATGAGTTAGACGAGCAACAGAGATGAAAAGTAGTCACATGATCACCTGGATCTTCGTTAGGTTTGGATTCAAACTTGGGAATGTCTGAAGGTAACTTTGCCGGAATAGGAGGCCAACGCGGATCATGACAGATGGGGTCATTCAATAGGCTCGTTAAGTCAGGCAAATGCCAAGTTGTCAGGAATGGTAGTTTGGGCTGCTCATTATGACCATGGAAAAAGGGGCCTAGATTTTGAATGGCACCAGGTTGCAAGGAAAAGTTTGGATGTTGGCCAGGATTCTGGTAAAAACCTTGTCTAGGACCAGCATACGGATTCTGTCCTTGTTGAGGCATCGTCGGCTGACTTCCATAGCAAGACAAAGGAGGTTGGGCTTGCATTGCGGTCCAAGGATTTTGAGAGGGGATGCTCCCTACCATCTCGATGGGCATAGGTGTTGAACCTTGTTTGAGGTTCCAATGACTTTGGAAGGGGTTGCCCCCTGTCGACATCCATGATGAGGAAGTTGATCCTTGCCAAGGATTCCAAGGTCCTCGGGGGGAAGGGATTCCTGAGTTTGCCCCCTGTGCAAGAATAGTACCCTGCATAGGATTCGTTTGTCCATAACCAGGGTTGCCCTTGGTGGGGAAAGAAACAAACAAGAAAGCATTGTTAGAAAATGCACTGAACAAAGAGAACAATGTCGAACCTACTGACTAACTATTTTAAGGCAGTCCTTGAATCCTCACTCCATAAGAACCATAGTTCGTGCTTGGCCCGATGGATTGTTGGTGAGTACCACCGAGTGAAAGGAAATGAGGAGGTATGTGACCCCCTCCATAAGGGAAAGCATTATAAGGAGCTAGAATCCCCCCCGTAGATCCTTGCAGAGGAGTATTTGAACTCCCTACCCTTAGACTTAGAGTTGGTTGAGTGGAGTGAAAAAGGACAACATTTGGATCGAAGCTAGGCATTCCATATGTGAACAGAGGGCCTGTCGCATTCTAAGACAATGGAGCAGTGATTGCCACCAAATATGGGAGTGGACCATTGCCCGAAGTAGATGCAGTCGAGACCATAGTGGCCCGAACTGGCGATGGTTGGTTAGGCGGTGGAACACCCCTAGTTGTGACAGTCGTAGAGGGAATATGAGAATTCCCTAAATCTATAGGATTTGGCTCCATCTCTTCTTGGGATACTTCCAAACGCTCGTAAGGATAGACCTGTACGACAATGAGCGCAGAAAGATCCATAATCAGAGGGTTGTTAGGACCAAGATCTTGTGCTCCAAGGTCAGTGATGGTTGGTTCCTCCGAGATGAGATGTTCTTCTCTTGAAGGTGGGTTGGACACAGTTACCCGTGTCCCAGTTTCTTCAAACAACCCTTGATGGTCTAGCTTCCGCCTTAGCGATGGTGGGGGTGGCTCCAGATTGAACGATGGTAGGCCAAGAAGCCTTTGCGACCGACGGAGCTCCTGATCCTCCACTGTGACAGAATATCAGAGAAACACTAAGGCCTTTCTAACCGATTGAGAAACAAACACACTCTATCAAAAAAATCCTATGAGATAAAACATGCAGTCACTAGCTAGTTGGAAGAATAGTTACAACAACCATCACTAGAGCAAGTTACTAGTGCAAGTGAAACTTGAATACGGAAGCACACTCCATGTATACTCTACAAAGTGTGGCCCGATGTATATCCTAGGTACCATGGTATACCCCCACAGTCACCTATGTAAGTCACTAGAATGATAGGCAACTAGGTTGTCAGTTCGTGAACAATTGTCAGGCGGGTACAGTCGACAGTCAGGTGGACCGCAATGAGAACGGTATCAAGCCCGAAACCTATCCAAGGTATCGAGAGAAAGTGTTCTGGAAGACAACTGAGGACCTCGAATGGATTCAAGACCCATGAAGCTCCGTGGTAAGTGTTAACGACGAAATCCCAAGACAATCCCTCTATATGTGTTCCCCACTACGCTTGGTCCGGTTTTGGAGGGGTTATCTCCACTACCTTTCTGCACGCGACTTCGTGCTTATCCCATGTGTTAGAGGGGGGTCCCAGATAGCTTTCATGATAACTGGACTTTGAGCACTCCCTAGCTCAGACTCTTATGTTTGTGTTTGGTAGCCTTGAAGAGTTTCCTCTCCAACCTAAATCAAGCCTCTAGTCCTAGACTTGTTGGTGTACCCTACAAAACACAAAGTCTAAAACATTTTTATTTAAACGTTTATTTTAGTGGTTGTTTTTAAAGTCATAGGAGATGATAATGAAACCAATGATGTTTTATAGCGACGAAAAGAAGAACATGCAAAGTGCTTAAAACAAAACTACTTCTTCAAAAAGAATTTACTTTAACCAACTTTTCAAAATTTATTTCTAAGATCTTTTGACAGAAAACTGAAAACAAGATTTCACTTGACTACAAGCTACTTATTGCCCTAAGTCAATCAACCAAGAAATTATGAAAATGAACTTTTTCCTGATAATCTGTGCAAACACTTGACTACTTAACCAAACAAATAAAATATCTACTATTTTCTTTCTATTGTGCCTCAAAAAATAGGAAAAACTAAAGCTAGAAGCTTTCTCCTTTTCTGAAGCAAAAACGGTAAAAAAGCCAAGACAAGACCAGGCCAAGAAAAATTTCTAGCCAACCACTATCTGTGGGGAGATACTGACAACCAAGAAAGAAGATTAGACTGACTCACTATCTCATAAAAAAAACCTAACAAAGAAACATAAGAAGACTTTGAATGAAAAAGCAAGCCATAATAGAGTCCAAACCTAGGCTAAGCTTCTATGACAGAGACCACATTCATACAACAAAGACTCTGGGAAGTAAAAAATTGAGAGGGAGGAGGATGACTGCCTCCAAAAAAAAAATTGGACAGGTACACGATTGTCTCTTCAAGAACTAGCGTGCATACATGGGATGTAGAAGGGTAGGGCGCATGTGCACATGGGCAGGGCCACTACAGGTTGTGTGTGCCTCTGAAATCATAAAAAAAATAAAAAATAGCTAAGCTTCAATAGAGGATACTCGTATTGAATACCAGCACCCCTTAAAGGTAAAAAAAAATTACTTTGACAAAGAAGAGGCAAGAAAAATTTAACCAATCAAAGCTAATCTTGAGGTTTTTACCTGACTATGGATTGTTCAATCAGAGACCTAGAAGGAACCAGAAGATCCCCGAGAAGGATCGCTTCTGCAGGGGAGAGGATGAATGCGTCTTCTTGAGAAGGATTTATTGGGTTCTCAGACACACAGCTAGCACTTCATCAGCAGGTGTACATAGGCAGGCTGACTAAAAGTAGGGCACGTGCATACATGGGCTGTCCCATGATAAGGAGTGTATGCCTTTTAAGACTCTCAGAAACATAAAAGAAATAGTCTAGTAAGAAGAGCAGGGAAGACTGATATTGAGAACCAGAACCCCCTGAACACTCAGACTTCTTACAGAAACTCAAAAAGGGTGGTAAAACCAATTTCAAAATACACAATAAAAAATCCCCAAAGAACCCTAGAGACTCCCCAGTGGAGTCACAAATTCTGTTGTGAGTGGGAAATCCCACTTATGGACTTAGAATTTAAGGGCTCTAATCATGCATGCAGAAAATGACCATTTAAAGGCCTCTACTTTTTCCTATTCTCCCAACACAAAACCCCACATTCATGCAATACAAAGGTGCAAACAAGATTAGCTAACTCTACCTTGAATCTTTCGTTTGATGTCAATCCCTTCACTTTCACTCGCTCCTTGACTGCAAGCCTCCTCTCAAAGATGACCTAGATTTACACATGGACAAACAGAGAGCTGCAAACATGCATTTCATATACTAATTGTTGGGTTAGATGTGACAATATCATAAAATAAATACATAATTTGAACACATGATATAGTGGGACGAAAAAAATATTCCTTTTTGTATTAATATTCACAAGAGTAAACTTTACAATATGTGTTCGGCACTGCTCCTCGAACCTGGTCCTGGGCTCCTCTTCAAAATGCACCAACTACTCAACCTCACAATACAATTGCAGGAAATTGGAGCAAAGGGGGGATAAATTTGGACAGAGTTTCTATACTCTTCTTCTTCTCTTTTAAATGGGACCCCTACCCCTTGTTTTATAGGTAGTTATCCAGTTGAATGATGGGCCATAGGTAGTCAAACGGTTTTAGCAATTTCCTGAAACTCTATTTCCCGTCTGCAACTTTCCATTTTTCATTCTTTTTTCAGTATACACGGGTTGTAGAAGGCCTCCAAGAGTATGGATGTGTGCATATGCAGGCTATAGAAGGCCTCCAAGAGTATGGATGTGTGCATACACAGGCTGTAGAAGGCCAGGGCGTGTGTGGCTCAAAATAGATGGCTATTTAGAAGAGCTTGGCTCAAGAAATTGGCAACTAGTAGGGCCAGGGGCCAGGTATGCAGGCTGGGTGCAAATTAGCTTTATAACACCTCAGTTGCATGCTTTTGTTCATCGTCTGTGGTGTGCTCAAACTTTTTTCGTTGTTTCCTTCTTCCCCCTAATTCTTAAAAACAAAAAAAAAAAAATTAGCTTCGCCCATGGTATTAATGACGGGGTTGTAACAATCAAGTTCAATGTATTACTACTTTAATAATGTATTATTAATATATAATTCTAATTGTGTATTCATACTTTGTAAATTTATTTATTAATGCATTTAATGTATTTAATATATTTGATGTATATATTCATGTATTTAATGTATCATTTTATAAGGTTAAATTAATACTCTAGCAAAGTATTAATATATTAATTAATTAATACATTTCATTATCGATGTATTGATCAATTAATAAGTTACAATATATCATAATGTAAATTAATTACTTTAATTTATAAATTACTATTATAATTATTACATTTTATATGTATAAAATAATTAATTAATAGAGTAATTATACATTAAATTTACATTATAACCTTAATTTATACATTCTAAAAACATATTAATGTATAATAACTTATTTTATTAATATATTAATTATACATTAAATTTACATTATTACATTAATTTATATATTATAAAAACATAATAATGTATAAATTAATGTATAATTAATGCATTAATTAATTATTACATAAATATAATATATACGTATAATGTATTAATGAAATACATTAACTTTTTTATACTAATGTATTTTAAATTAATATATACATTAATATATTTGTATTAATATATTAATGGTTGTTCGAAGGCATGTTGGTCTTCAATTAGCAACCTCATAGGCTCCATTTTTTACATTTACAGTTTTTTTATGCATGATTAGAAGGAGGCTCATAAAGTGGTCAGCTCATTCATTCTAAGTAACTAATGGCATTCATCGTATATATCAACCACTTTTATAAAGTGTTTGTTACTAGTATAAATTTATTTAAATATATTTTAACAATTTGATTAGAGATGTACATTCTCATTTCATTAAACCTCACATTTTATCATATATTAACAATTTGACTAGGGATATACATTCTCATTCCACAACAACACACAATAATTGGAGAAAAATATATTATTTGCTTAAATGTAAAAATCTACTTTTAATGATAGAATTATGCATATTTATGATAAAGATATGCATATTGCAATTTTTTTTTAATATTTATGTGTTTTGTTTAAGAATGATGTAAATATTATTTTTTAAAATTAATATTAATTATTAGATTTGATAAGTTATCACTTAGCGATACATTTTATTATGGTTTTTTAATAATTTCAAAATAACACATTTTTTTTATGATTTTATTCAATAATTTGAGAATAATAAATTATTTGCTTAATTTAGAAATCCATTATTAATGATAGAATTATGCGTTTTGAATTATGATAAAAATATTCAAATAAGATTTATTTTAATTTTAGAAATCCACTTTTAACTATAGAATTATGCGTTTTGAATTATGATAAAAATATTCAAATAAGAATTTTTAAAATTTATGTGTTTTGTTTAAGAAAAAAGTAAAGATAATTTAAAATATTATTTTAAAAGTTAATAGTTATCATTAGATTTGATAAGTTATCATTTAGTGTACATTTTATCATGCTCTTATTTGTACGTCTACAACTCTATTAGTAAACAGTTAAACTATTTATAATTATATATGTTCTTATAATTAGATTGAATTTACAACTTTGAATAAGTAATTTAGATAAGTAATGAAGATAAAATATAAAATTTCATATTTGTACGTCTACAACTCTATTAGTAAACAACTAAACTATTTATAATTATATATGTTTTTATAATTAGATTGAATTTACAACTTTGAATAAGTAATTTAAATAAATAATGAAGATAAAATATAAAATTTCCACTTAAATCCATTTAACTTATTGAATATAGATTAAGCTCTTTTTAGTAAACAACTAAACTATTTATAATTATATATGTTCTTATAATTAGATTGAATTTACAACTTTTAATAAGTAATTTAGATAAATAATGAAGATAGAATATAAAATTTCCACTTAAATCCATTTAACTTATTGAATATAGATTAAGCTCTTTTGATAAGGGATGGAAACCAACATAATCTTTATTAATACATATACAACATTCACAAGAGTTTCACTTGGTCAATAACACATTAATAGATTGGACTACCTTCCAATGAAGTGATACATAAAACATAAAACATTGCTAGATTCCACTACCTCCTCAATGAACATTAATAGATTGGACTACCTTCCAATGAAGTGATACATAAAACATAAAACATTGCTAGATTCCACTACCTCCTCAATGAAGTGGTACATAACAAGTGAGATTCGTCCTCAATATCATTGGGCCTTGTTTCACATTCAAGAATTATCAATACACATATCATTTCAATGTATACACACAATGTCTAAAACCATATTTCCTCTTTAGAAAACTAAGTAGTTGTTATATATCCATCTTTAGTGCGTTGTTATATATCCATCTTTAGTGCTAGAAACCACCACCACTATTTGTGAATAGGGTGAATAGGTAACCATTATTTGATTTTCAACTATTTGTATCTATATCTGATGTCTAATCTCGACGAACAAATTCATGTACATAAATGTGTCTGCCCCATACCTACTAGTTGTAAATAAATTTCTTTGTAATGACCTTATTAAAGCCATCCAATGTTTCTTGCTAGGATTCATCACAATCCTATTAACAAATTCAATATACCTACTAGTTGTAACTATTCGTTACAATAAATTTCTTTGTAATGACCTTATTAAAGCTATCCAATGTTTCTTGCTAGGATTCATCACAATCCTATTAACAAATTCAATTACATTGACGATGTCTAATATCATATCTGCTATCGTATACATAAGATAAGTAATCATATTTTCATAATATACACTAGCCATATGATATATATGTCCTCATCTATTATTGGATACGCATCTCTACTAAAATCTTTATTCCATTTGAAATAATTGTATGAACAAGTTTAAAATCTTTCATTATAAATTAATTGCATCTTTAACATAATTACATTGGCTCAATCAAATATACCAACTCTTGTCTTTTCTCCTCACCTTTATGGTAAAGAAATAATGTATTTCAACAAGTTCCTTCATGTCAAACTTATTGATAAGATGGACTCTTAAAAAACTCTTTTCTTCTCTCCTCACCTCTATGGTAAAAAAACTTTCCTTCATGTTAAACTTATTGATAAGATGGAGTCTAAAAAAACTCTTTTCTTCTCTCCTCACCTCTATGGTAAAGAAATTTCCTTCATGTCAAACTTATTGATAAGATGGACTCTAAAAAATCTCTTTGGTGTCACTAATTATTTTTTTTTGTCATCAATACACAAAATGAGTACAAGAAAATGATCTTTGACTTATCTATAATATATATAGTGATTAATATTACTCGATACAAATCATTTATTCATCGAACACCTCTCAAAATTTTGATACCCTGTAATAACTTTTTCAAGGCATACACTCTTTCCTTGCAACTTTTAGCTTCAAACCCTTCTCGTGGTTTCTTGAGTTAAAATTCTTCATCCAGGTTATGGGGAAGAATTTTTTTATTTGTATACATATATTCCACCTTAACACCTCCCTCTATTACTAATAACAATAGCATGGAAGTCATCTTTGCTAAGGAAAATGTCCCATTATAATGTATCCCTTCTTTTTCTAAGAGTAGATTTTGCTAACAATTATAGTTCATCATTATTAGTACAAAGAACCTAAAGAACATCTGACTTGGAGAATTAACCAAACCTTAGGCATAGTATCACTTATGTTCCCTCTTCACATTTAATCTTCACAAAAAAATTTCCATTTGGAGTACCCCAAAGACATTGTTTTTTTGGAATGAAATTCCTCTAGTTTACTTAAAATCTGAAAAACATCCGAAATGGAGAAATTTAATTAAATGAATAAATTGGGGTTTGTTTTCTCATTTTATTATTGATATAAATAGGTGAAATAAGAGTTTCAATGGTATCATTTACACGAACAAGAGTTTCTTTCAGAAATATTCTTGAAAGCTAGCATTGGATGCAATATTTATTTGGTCAAATACATATTTGTTCCACATTTGTTTTTATGCTCAAATCAAGATGAAGAAGGTATGTTTATCCTTAAATCATGATTAAGAGGATATGTTTTTGTAATGCTCAGATCAATATGAAGAGGATATGTTTATCCTTAAATCAATATTAAGAGGAAATGTTGTTTTATTAGTACTTAAGGTCACCATTAATTATTGTTAATGAAATTTATGTAAAGAGTTGATATTTTTTACTTAATATGGTACTTAAAAGATTAGGTTATTCATTCTTTATATTATCATTAAAATATATATTAACAATTATAATTAATGAAATAATTAATGAAACATTGAACCTTAGAAGTAATCATTATATAAGAAGTAATTATGGGCGAAATCATGAAGATGGAAGATGGGTGTCTATTTTGCTTGTTTTATGAGAACAAAATCTGTATTTTCACAAGTTCTTCAACTTTCGGCATACAAAAGTATTTATTTTATTTAGAATTTCACTTTACAGTAAAAACAAAACTTGTGAAAAATTTTGTTATCTTTCCAATAACTATTTTTCATTTTTTTTTTATTAAGATTTGATATGTCAATTTGACAATTGTTTAACAGAATGTTTCTTAAACATGGAAGGAATGATAATGAGTTATTTCCCCCCCACCCAACAATGTA
>ML778054.1:445780-456352 GCA_009831015.1 Picea engelmannii | reverse complement strand
GAATGAATATTATAATTTCTAGAATTTTTTGAAGTTGACCAAGATGAAAATGTCGCAAACTTTAACTACATGTTTTCCCCCTCCTTGTATCTATATTAATTTTTACTTATAATTAAAATCTAAAAATACCCTTTTGAAAAGAACACTTTAAGGATTATGAATATAATTTTTTCTAAATTTTTCACTATGTATTTTTAGAGATACAAATATTTCATTTCACTGAATCATAATGTGAGCTGAAAATATTATGGTGTGATTTAAAAAAAAAAATAAAAAAAAATTAGATAAAAATAATGAAAATGAAAACAAATTATACGAATTGAAAGTAGATTCATTTTTGCAAATGCTGGTGTCATTTTCAAAACCAAATTCTGAGTATTTTCAAAAGTCCACAACCTCCAAAGTTCAGGTAAGCTAGAGAGAATTCTCAGGTTCCTCATACAGTCTCATTCTGTAGTTTTCGGTTGAAAGAATCTTTAATGACCCCGTCATTACGACGC
This sequence comes from Picea engelmannii, assembly GCA_009831015.1. Lineage (NCBI taxonomy): Eukaryota > Viridiplantae > Streptophyta > Pinopsida > Pinales > Pinaceae > Picea > Picea engelmannii. Next base: position 455,852 of record ML778054.1, on the reverse strand, counting down.
ATAACAAGTGGAAATTTTATTTATTTATTTTTAAAGAAGGAAGGTAACCACAACAATAGTCAATCAACGCAACTCGATGACGAACACAATGCACGCAATTCTGGCAATAGACAACTTAATGACCCAACATACTAGCACATCATCCAGTTGGATGCAACATACAAAAATCAATTAGAAAAAATAAAAATGACTACATGCCTGTCCTACCCTGCAAGGTTAGGACCAACAAGACACAAAAGCAATGCTCAAGCCCAAGTTCCCATCGATTTTGACCATTTAAGGTCTCAAGGCTGGAGATTGTTCTGAGGAAGAAGGAGGTGTCTACATCCCACCCGACATATGCAAGATCACTACTACTAAGCTAAAAGAAAATATCAATCAATCCAAACACAACAGCTTCGATGACCAGTAACTAGAACCTTCCTAGTGAACGAGAGGCAATCACAATAAATGTTACAAAAACAAGAACAACCATAAATACAACAACAACATCCACATCAAGAGGTGCATGAACCTAAGCCATCTTCCATATGCGCTTATCGATCAATGCACGCCATGACCCAATCACAAGGCATCACGTCGCCACATTGCGACAAGGCACTAGGAAGCCATCCACAAACAAACTAATTCTAAACCTTCAACCCAACATAAAATCCAACGAGATTGAAATCCAACTTGTATTGTCATACATTATACGACGTCGTTAGATGAAGGCGCTCTAAACAATAAGGAAGAAATAATGCATGGTGACTATATTCGATATAATTAAGTTGGCGCAACGACTAGAAGTAAATAATTAGCAATTCATTATCATAAGAACTCATTCACAACATAAGTTATCACTCACCATCTAAAAGTAAAAGCATCTAACCATATTTAAGAAACATATACTTTCCATTCAAGGGTTTATTATTCTAGTAAATCATCTATAAATCTTACTTCTCATGTTCTAAAGTCCTACAAGGAAATCAACTCTCAAAATGCAAGGAGTAAAAAGAAGGGGGACACACATCGGACACCCTTACTCAATGTCATGCAAGGTTCAATATTTATTGACTAATTCACGAGAAAACATAAAAACTGGTTCAACAATATTTAGATAATTAACCATCAACCCATCATTAGATAAATATCATAAGATCACGACCATCATTGAATCATCACCTTTCAAAACAGTTATATCCTAACATCCAAATTATGCTCTAGAATGACATTAACAAAATTGTTTTTCTCCCAGCCCGTACGTTTTAATTTAAAACTGTAATTAGGATTACCCATTAATATAAATAATTGTTTTCAATATCCTATAAATTGATTATCAACAGTTTTACACATAAATATTGATGCCCGGTGACCCATGGGCATTGAATTATCACCTTGACAGTACAATCCTAATTTCTACTTCGGGTAGCATAACCATAGAATTATAAAATTTAAGGCCTGTTTTTGGAAATGCTAGTCTTCTACTTCGGCGTATTTAGGAAATTGCCATTTCATCTATAGGGAATATAACAAATTAGTAGAGAAACCTCCCACGATCTACTGCTATCTTGTCCAAGGGGAGTGTTGGAATCCTTTTCAAGGAGCTATCCTTTCGAGTCCTCCTACTTTTTCACTGAATCATTGTATGTTCATTTCGCTAGAATTGTATTCTATTGAATCTGGACTCCCTAGTATAAGATTTGGAGCAATACAGTAAATAAAAATTAGATTCCAAAACCGACTCCAAAGGAAAAAAATCCTTTTAATCATAGAACATATTAAACCGCTAACAAACCAAGATTTGTTTATTTCAGGGTTTCTCATATAATTCTGCAGGTAGTCGCATCATCCTTCACTAATACCACTAAAAAGTGAACGGAAAAATTTCTTCCAAGTATTTAGTAAATAATTTGAAATTTTCGGAAAGCAACCAAACCAGAAACGTGGACAAGCTATGAAAAGAATATGGGTCTATTAATATTGTAGAAATTTAAAACTCGGTACTACAGTGCGTCCGCTATTTTTTAACGCGTCTACACTCTCTACCATGCCATTCTTAGTTACAAAGAGTCATGTTGCAGATCTTTTGCTGCCATATAGATCTTTTGCTGCCATATAGTTCTCCATGCAGTTTTACTCTTTTGCAGGATTACAACGTTGCGAGAGAAGCTATTGTAAATGACGGAAGAATTTTCTCAGACCCGGCATCAATCGGGACAAATTGAGTTTTGTAACGAACCCAACAGGAAGCAAATTTTTCAGGGAAAAAAAATGAAACACAGTCCCACAATTCGAATTGCAATACAAAAAAAGATCAAAATGCAGGCAAGGTTGGGGTCCTGAGCAAGTTCAGCATGTGAAGTGACCAGCCTAAAAGATTCAGGTTCACCAATGATGTTTTTAACTTATGTAGATTGTAGCTGATGTTTGTGTCAATATCGAGGGATGAAATTTTAATGGAACTCAAAACAACAGTGGGACAAGAACCTCCATTTCTGCATATGGGAGGCTTTTCCAGCTATCAAAAAGGCGTTTGCAAGGGCCTGGTGCAAGAATCCTCAAGAAACAAAGGAACTAGATCACTAATTACCACAGATTGTACATCAATTTGTTTTTAACATCCTCAACCAGTTGTTCTAAGAAAGAGCATATCACAGGTTAGGGTTGATATCAATGAGGAAGCCTATGAGGTTAAGGCATTCCAATAACATGAATCCTGTCACTTATGTATCTTAAGGTAAAACTTTTAGCCAAGCAGGGCTAAGACCTTGTTGCCAGGGGAGGCAGTTAGATTTCCACATGAACAAATCATAAAGTATTAAAGGTTATGCCCGCCTTGAATCTTCATAGTGAATGTCTTAGGTGTTGAAGATGAATGAGGAACCTAGTAACCATAGAATTGTTGTAGGGCGCTATCTAGTTTCTTTAAAAATACAACTAAAACATTTAGAAAACAACATTTTCGGAAGCAAATAACCTTTTTGGATTTACCAACTATGGTGCAGGAATATCATATCATAAACATCAATCAATATTCATATACATGTAATTAGAACCAATATTAAAATGAAATTACACACGCGTACCGTCACTGAAGGCATAAATCTTGAGTCGATGTACTGCACGTGCGCTCCATCCATCTCCCACTTGCCGACTGATAAGACCTCACCGGTACCTCCCACCCAACGCTAGGGGTACTCTTCTTCTCCCTAAGCTCCGCAAGCCGCAAAGGAGCCACACACACAATACTAGATAATTCTAGCTCCCATCTCGCCTCACAAGGTCGAGCTACCACTCGTTATCCGAGCTGGCTAACCCAACTCCAACAAGAAAACTTCAGTCAAGATAGAATTTCGACAACATAACCTTACACAAACCAAATGTGATCCATACTCCTCCTCCACCATACTTTTTATAGAGTTTTCAACTGATTAGTTTCCCAAACCCTCATTAGATTAATTTTTCATTTATTTAATTAGGAAAAACCTCCCCTGTACACATGTCACCCAATCCCCTAGTTGCACCAAAAAATCAATTTATTAATTAATAAATTTTTCCTATTTCCCTCATCCACCTGAAAGCATTCCTAAAAATGCTCCTTGATGTCCCATTATTCCCTTACAATTCTTAAATGACTTACGCCTTACTTAAATACTATATGAGTTCATAAATATAAAGTTCCAAGGCTAGATTCCTTACTAAGTTAGACATTCCCCTTTTTCTTTAAGTTTCCCCTTTTCTTTAAGTTTCCCTTTTTCTTTACGTTTCACCCTTTTTAACTAAGTTCAGAAATAACAAGTTGAAACAAACAACCATTTACCCCCTTTTAATAAACAAACCTTTATCAAAAATTTTATTTTAATTAATAAAGCTTGAATTTTCTTTACCCCCTTCTTGTTATATCTCTAATTAGTTTTTTTTTTTTTTTGTTCAAAGGTTTTATTTAGATCTAGGTTTTAATTTCACTAGGTTGGGTGACAGTTTTTAAGTAAACAATTAGTTATTCAAATTTACTCATACCATCATCTTTTTTAAGGCCGACCAGGTCATAAGGAGGCATACTTTTCTAGCTACTAGGTTTATTAACTTACCCGAATTAAAATCGTGACGTGCCCTTCAAGACACACTACATGCTCCAAGGGTGCCACTCGCTTCCATTCCTATTTTATTTGTACGTCGTTCCCTTCAAGACGCACTACATGCTCCAAGGGTGCCCCTCACCTCTTGACTGAATTTGGTAGACGTCAAACCCCTGGATTCAATACTTTGTAAGTGATATTGTGGGAGACTAAAGACCTCTAAGGAATAAATACCATTCCTTATTGCATGCCCCTTAGAATCATCATGAGCGATTGTGAGAGTCTTCCCTCATGGCATCGTGGGTCTTCTCGAACTAGGTAATCGTTAACCTATAGTTCTAGTGACAACGAGAGTGCTAGTAGGTTGCGGCAGGGTAGCTGTCACACCTCTCCTGTAACACACCTCTCCTGTAACATCCCTCTCTTGCACGCATTGAGCGAACTTATTCTTTGAGGACACTTGCTTGCTAGTGATCCGAATTATTATACTATTAGGCGTTGATTATGGTTATGAGGTGTTATGGATCGATGACATGTCATGTTGTTGTATTGACATAGACAGGTGTTATTGACACGGTTTTCCTGAGTGTGCAGAATTTTGGACCTCGAGGATGTAGAGGCATCGATGAGACCCCTTGGACTCTAGATCGAGTCGGGGAGTGGACTATTGGGCTTTGATTATTGTATATATGATATTTGTGAATCTAATTAGATGATATAATTATGGATATTATTTCTGACATGACTTGTTGATGATGCAGACCGACGATATCTTTCCAACCAGACTCACATGTGGAGTAGAGGGCTCACACACGATAACCATAGACATTGAGGGAGAGGTGTGGAAAATAGCCCTGCCATAGGCTACTAGCACTCCCACCGTGGCTCGATCTGTAGGTTAATGATTACCTAGTTCGAGAAGACCCAGGATGCTGTGAGGGCACACTGCGACAGTCGCTCACGATGATTCTAAGGGATGCACAATAAGGCAAGGGCATTATTCCTTAGAGGCCCTTAGTCTTCCATAAGATCACCTGATGGAGTATTGACTCTAGGGGTTTTTGATGTCTACCAAGTCATTCAAGAGGCGAGTAGCACCCTTGGAGCACAAAGTGCATCCTAAAGGGAACATCGCACAAGAAAAATGGAAAGAGGTGAGTGGCACCCTTGGAGCACGTAGTGCATCCTAAAGGACACGTCACACAAGGGAAACATAATAAGGTGAGTGGCACCCTTGGAGAACCTAGTGTGTCCTAAAGGGTATGTCGCATTGTTAACTAATATGTCAATAAACCTAGATTGACTTAGAATGAATAATGTGATTAGAAATATTTAATACAATTTCCCTAATAAAATGTCACCCAACCTAGGAAAATAAAATCTAGGTCTAAGTGATACTTGCGGTAGAAAAAAAAATATAAAAGTAAATAATACTAATAATCATCATTAAACATGTGACAAAAAGGGGGTAAGAAACTCAATTAAATTATTAGAATCAAATTATGGAGGGATTTAAATTTTAAAATGGAAATAATTGTTTGTCACATCTGCTAATTAAAATTTTTACTAAAACGAAAAAGGGGGGAAAAGGGTAAAGTCTACACTTACTAATTAGAGTTTTAGATAAAAAGGGAAAGAGGGAAATTTAAAAGATTTAGGAAACTAAGGGAAAAAGGGGGAAACATAAAGAGAAAAGGGAAACATAAGGAAAAAACAGAATGACTAGCTTGGCAAGGAATCTTGCTTTTAAGAACATTCTAAATTAAACTCAACTAGTAAATTAGTAAGGGGGTAAGGGGTAAGTCATTAAATTGTGTGAGGGAATATCGGGACACCTAGGAGCGATTCTAGGAATGCTTTTAGGTGGGTGAGGGAAATAGAAGTGATTAAATAATAAATGAAATTAATTTCTGGTGGAATGAAGGGGATGGGTGACACATGTATGGGGAGGATTTTCTGAATCAAATTATTGGGTATTAAATTAAATGGGAATTTGGGAAAGAAAATGACTTATAAACTTTATATAAAGGATGGAGAAGGAGGAGAAATGTTACATTGCAGAATTTTAGACTTGACTGACTTAGCTTGTGGGAGTTTGGATACCCATCTTGGTGAGGAGTGGTAGCTCGACCTTGCGAGGAGAGATGGGAGCTAGTTGTTCTCTAGGTTAGAGTGTGTGGCTCCTTTATGGATTGGGGGGCTAAGGGGGAAGAAGAGTACCCCTAGCATTGGCTGGGAGGTACCGGTGAAGTCTCATCAGTTGACAAGAGGGAGCTGCATGGAGCATGTGAGATAATGACTCAGAGCTGTCACCTTGGGCTATGGTACACTTACTTTTATTCTGCATGGTAGATAACTATTGACCTTAAGCCTTCATTTCTACATGTTTAATTGTGTAAAGAAAGTGTTTTACTTATCATTTAATCGAGAACTTAAATTCCCCATAGCCTTAAGCTCATTGCTTGAATTGATTCCCTTGGCAATTGATCCATAAATGTTGTGACTCTTCTTTTGGTTTTATTGATTGGTTGTGAAGAGTTGTGATTTTAACTTCATCCTCATCCCTAGTTCATCAGTCCATGCCTAAGCAGTCGGCCAGGAGCCGGATCGATGGTTGTCACTTCAATGTTAGTAGACCTATAGATCCTAATACCTTTCTTTTCTGTGCATGGATGATGAGAAAATGATAGTTTGCCCAGTTGTCTACACCTATTGGTTGTTCCTGGTCGAGTGACTGTCTTGCACCTTGTTGCGATTGATTAAATTTGTGATTTATTGCTTTGATGAGGAATTTTTGATTTTCCTTAGGCCACACATGACTACTTTTTATTCCTTTAATGCTCTGCGCTCACAACGATTTGCAGTTGATTTTAATGTGTAATTATGGCATCATACTGTGTAATGGATGAATGTTATTACTCTTATTATTGTTTTTTTCTTATGTCGTTGGAATGATGATACATATTTTTTCTCCTACATTTATCTACGTCTTGATTGATGAAATACCTTTATCTTTTTACTCTGAATTTTATTCCTTACAAGACTGGCAAATTTTCACTCTGCAATTTAACAACTTGACTGTAATAAACCCAAAATTCCCTAAATTTGCCATAAAAAAAAAATTGTATGGGACATATTCCTCCCAGCTCATTCTTATTTATTTATTTCCAAAGAAAGGTCCTTCTTTCCTATTGTTGTATTGATGGAATAATTTAACTCCTATACCAATTTAACTTGCTATGGTTAGAAGGTTTTCCAAGGTAACCCACTAAGGACTCCACAATTTACTTGATGTCAACCTATTCTCATGTACAAAATGCCCATATAATGAAGGACTTAGAAAATTTACAATCCAAAGATCTTTCTTTAATTAAGGGTTTTCCTATGTTTATACATCCGACTACTCTGATTTACCACTTTGTAAATTTTTAACTCACTGGACACGTATTTAACACCAGGGTTCGAGCTTAACCCACAGTGGTAAATAGAAGACTTTGTCGACTTCGAGCCGGTTCCTTAACAGAGGTTGAGTAATGAATACTTTAACGATATTCAGCTTAACTAGACAATACTCCAGTGAGCCTTCCTAAATGATAGGTTTATGGTGGAGAAAACATACAATTAGGGTGTACAAGACTTCCACTTGTTCGGGACTTGAACGATAAACTTGATTCGCCATTTCTTGATGTGAAATGCCAGTCGACTGTCAGAAGGTAGTTAAGGCTTCATACCTACCATTTTAATGGTAGTTCTATGTGTGCAACTTTCGAAACCCTCACCTACCAATCTCGTCCATTCTGGTAATGCCATCTTGGTCCTCATCACATGTCTCCCTCGTCCTTCGTACCTTCGACATTTATCCAAGTAATTCAGGTTCTTCCTAGGGTTTTCTACATCCTACTACTCCACTATCGAGCCCTTTCGAGAGACTCTGCGTGTTATTGTTCTCCCATTGAAACATGTCGATGGTTCAGAAAGACATTACCTGGTGGAACGATATGACCAGTAATTGCTTTGGTAAGCTTCTACTATCCTAGGTTTTGGTTTTGAACACGGTTATGTTCTCCTTTACGCCTATTCTCATCTATGATATTTTCTCCATTGGTGGCCTTAAAGTCCTAGTCTGGTATGTGCACTATGGGCAAGGCCATTCTGGCGATGGTGGAAATGATAACCAAGGACGGACTCGCCGACTCCCATCGAATAGGTAACAAAGTTTGTTCTACTAATTTACTCATCCATTTGTCTTATTTAAGATCTTTTGCAAGTCGCTTCTTTGTCTCGACTTATAATAGCCCAGCTCCGGTAATACATACAAATAAAAGAATATAAGGCATTCTTGTTACTCGTAGGGGTTATCCTTGTTCTCCCCTGAGTCTATGATTGATACCTTAGTAAGGCGGTGATAAGGATAAAGGAGGTCTTGTAGGGTAAAAGGAAAATCCCATACTATAGCCTATGTGTTATACTTTTGTTCAGCAACAAGGGGAGGAATCCTTCCAAATTTTATAAGGTTCTCTATGTTTTGGCGGGCATGGTCATACTGGGTTTTATTTTCAAGGAACCTACTATCTGGTAGACCTCCTAATCCACTGGGTAGTTGATAACTGTAGTTTCTTCCTTTAGAAAGTATGTAACTACCCTCCAGTAGATGCGTATCTTTAATTCTTTGCAAGCTTATTCACGACAAACATTGTTTAAGTCTGTAACTATAATGGTACAATGTTTTTTTTCTCTTTTTGTATTTTTTCTTTTTCCTGTTAGTACCCTTTTCCAGTATGTGTGCAAAACCCAATCGCAACTTGGCATTTGGTACAGAAAATAAATATGTGTTCATTGTTGTATTAATCTATCTAAATTCTTGCATATCACGCGGTCTCTTGATCAGTTCTTTTGATTTGCAAGGTTATAATGTTGTTATTACTTCTTATCTATTTTCTTGAGAATGGCATTTTATAAGAAGGTAACCAAATCTAATGATGGGGCCCTTTTTTTTGCTGCGACGGTACCCATCAGGTCAATAAGCTCACTTCTCCCCTCCCCGGGTATCGACGATTCAGTTTGTGGCTGGAAACACTTCATGTCCATGCGAGATAAGATTTCTTTCCTTTTTTTTTGTTTTACAGAAATACTTTCATTATCTGTAAGATCCTTTTCTCAACTAAGATTTGTCACTAATAAAAGAAACACGTCTCGTCCTTTGCAGATTTACAGTGTTACTATGTTGGTGTCAGAGCACGCCTTGTACAAAAAAAGTACTCGGGTTCCTCTTTAAATCTCTTGAGTGAATACCCTAGATTCCTGGGAATAGATAAGATTCTTCCTTGTAAAGTAGGTTATCACAGTGAAGTTTATCAGATTTCAAGGATGGTTGTATCGCTATTGTTATAGCTTGATAGATTAAAAGAAAAAGTCAAGGCCACTCAAGGTCCATTTACTGTGTAATAGGGGTTAAAACAGGGTTATACCTTTACCCCAAGAGTTTACCGTTGACTTGGAAGGAAAATCGATTGGTTTCTCTCTTCCAGAATACTGGATCTGTCTATACGTTTAATCTTAAGACTAATAAAATCATGTGCTTATATATATATCAAGATCCCATATTGGGACCTATGTCTATTTCCATTGCTTTTCTCCTTCAAATTTGCTGTGGTGAGTTTTTCTATAACGTAAAGGAAAAATTTGGCTACAGAATGTATATTATTATTATTAGGTCTCTTTAATTACTAGTAGGTAGTTGAATTTCCAGATTCCGTTTGAGGTTGCTTGAAAACATCAATTTCATTTTAGAAGATTGTGTATGATAACAACATTCTGGTTGTAATAACCCCTTATTAAAAAGACACAATAATTCTATAACAGTTACTCTACACTTTTCATTTTTACTCCAGCAACGATGATTTCGTAGATACAGTAAATTGTTATAACAGTTACACTAAACTGTTCATGGACAGTTCATCCCAATTTCAAGGAATAAGGTTATACATAGAAGCATGCATATCAATATTACG
>ML778054.1:415568-430919 GCA_009831015.1 Picea engelmannii | reverse complement strand
TTTATCGTTAGTACATGCATAAGATATGTGTCCGCTAGCTACGCACACATACCCTACCCATGTATACTAGTATAAGTAATTAATGTATTAATTATTAAAATAAATTATTAACTATTTAATTGAATGTTTATTGAATATGTAAACTATATTGCATACAAATATCTAAAAGAATTAAATACTTTCTTGACTTTGATAGATGGTGGGTGTGATGAATTAAATGAGCATAGTGAAGTGTTATGAACATTTTGAGGAAAATTATCAAATAACATTTATTATCTAGCATGAGAATAATGACTTTTTATTTTATTTATTGTTGTTTAATGCAAGTCATTTATATTTAGTTTTATTTTAATATTTTTCCAAAATATCTAGATAAGGAAGGTTGATGGATAGTAAGGAGGGTGGTTGAGGAGACTTGGGGAAGTGTGTATGGAAACTTGATAAATAGGGAGAAGAAGTAGAGACGAACGAATGAAGAGGTTGGAGCATGATGAGAGGTTGTGAAATTCTTGGAAGAGATGATTCTTGTGATAGTTTTCTTTGAGCATTTGTGCTTTGCTGTTCTTGGAGTCATGGGCATGGAGGGTCAAGAAACCGAAAGGTTTCTTGGAGCTAGGAAGCTGGCTAGGCTCCTAGTTGGCAGGGATGATTCTGTTGTTTCACTCTGGGCAAGCGGGAAAAGAAAGCTTGGAAGCGCCGAGGACTACATTACAACCGACAATCTTCGACAACCAAAGGAGGAGGTATTTTTCAGTGGTATTTGGTTATTGATATTTTGTATATACTTTTGTTTTAAGATGCAAATCTTAGAGTTAACCTATTACTTATTTCATCATGTTATTTAGATTTATTGTTGAGGAAATGTAGAAGAATTGTGTAAATGAAAGGAAATTATGTTAAAGCAAAGTTGTTAATGTGGAAGTATTTAAATAAATAGTTAATTGCTTAGCCTCTTGTGGATGGGTGCTACACTGACCTTCATGTTACTTGAATAGTTGTATATCTGGAAGTATTTTTTGATGTCCAACAACCATGCCTCAACTTCTTCTCCTGTCTTGGATTCTCCATCAAAGGTAGTTGGTTTAATCTTTTTAAATTCTCCTTCAACGTGGTCTACTTGTTTTCTTTTTTTGTCTGGTTTAGTATTGTCTTCAACTGAAGGTGTTCCTTCAGAGGAACTATCTCCTTTTTCTATTTCTGGCTTAGAGTTATTGGAGGCCCTTTTACTGACCTCTTCATCCTGGTTATCATCCTTTGGGATTTTTTTGGTCACTATACAGTGCAACATGACTTCATTTATCTCTTCCTGTTCCTATTGTGCTTTCTTCAATTTTTCATTATCGTCTTTGAAAATCTGCAGTTCAACAATAAGATTCCTCAGTGTTTCTAACACCTCCATGCGTGAGATTCTGTCACTGTTCTATCTTGGATCTCTAGGAGGTCCTTGCTGCAAATTTCCTTCCATCCTAATTTCTACATCGTCCTGAGCTGCCATAATTAACACAAAATAGAAAGGGTTTTTTGTTTGTAACCATAAGATTTATTAGTTTTACATAAATCGAAATATATACTAAGAAACTAATGTGGCCCTCTTCAGGCCCAGTGTTGTAAATTTTTCTCTGATACCATATGTAATAAACCCAAAATTCCATAAATTTGCCAAAAAAAATAAAAATTGTATGGGACATATTCCTCCCAGCTCATTCTTATTTATTTATTTCCAAAGAAAGGTCCTTCTTTCCTATTGTTGTATTGATGGAATAACTTAACTCCTATACCAATTTAACTTGCTATGGTTAGAAGGTTTGCCAAGGTAACCCACTAAGGACTCCACAATTTACTTGATGTCAACCTACTCCCATGTACAAAATGCCCATATAGTGAAGGACTTAGAAAATTTACAGTCCAAAGATCTTTCTTTAATTAAGCATTTTCCTATGTTTATACATCCGACTACTCTGATTTACCACTTTGTAAATTTGTAGCTCACCCGACATGTATATAAGACCAGGGTTCGAACCTAACCCACAATGATAACTAGGAGACTTAGTGTCGACTTCGAGCCGGTTCCTTAACATAGGTTGAGTAACGAATACTTTAACGATCTTCGCTTAACTAGACAATACTCTAGTGAGCCTTCCTAAACGATAGGTTTATGGTGGACACAACATATAATTAGGTGTCCAATACTTCCACTTGTTCGGGACTTGAAGGATAAACTTGATTCACCATTTCTTGATGCGAAACGCCAGTCGACTGTCAAAAGGTATTTAAGGCTTTGTACCTACCATTTTAATGGTAGTTCTATGTGTGCTACATTCAAAACCCTCATTTGCCAATCTCGTCCATTCTGGTAATGCCACCATGGTTCTCATCACATGTCTTCCTCGTCCTTCATACCTTCGGCACTTATCCAAGTAATTCAGGTTCTTCCTAGGGTTTTCTACATCCTACTACTCCACTATCGAGCCCTTTCGAGAGACTCTCCCTGTTATCATTCTCCCATTGAAACATGTCAATGGTTCGGAAAGATGTTACCTGATGGAGCGATATGACCAGTTGCTGCTCTGGTAAGCTTCTACTATCCTAGGTTCTAGTTTTGAACATGATTATGTTCTCCTTTACGGCTATGCTCATTTACGATATTTTCACCACTGGTGGACTTAAAGTCCTGGTTTGGTATGTGCACTGTGGGCAGGGCCATTCTTGCGATGGTGGAAATGGTAACCAAGGATGGACTGGCCAACTCCCATCAAACAGGTAACAAAGTTTGTTCTACTAATTTACTCATCCTTGTGTCTTATTTAAGATCTTCTGCAAGTCTCTTCTTCGTCTCGACTTATAATAGCCCAGCTCTGGTAATACATATAGATAAAAGAGTATAAGGTATTCTTGTTACTCATAAGGGTTACCCTTGTTCTCCCCTGAGTCTATGACTGATACCTTAGTAAGGCAGCAATAAGGAGAAAGGAGGTCATGTAGGGTAAAAGGAAAACCCCACACTATAGCCTTTGTGTTATACCTTTGTTTGGCAACAAGGGGAGGAATCCTTCCAAATTTTATAAGGTTCTCCACGTTTCGGCGGTCCTCGCCATACTGGTTTTTAATTTCAAGGAACCTACTATCTAGTAGACCTCCCAATCCACTAGGTAGTTGATAAATGTAGTTTCTTCCTTCAGAAAGTATGTAATTACCCTCCAGTAGATGAGTATATTTAATTCTTTGCAAGCTTATTCACAACAAACATTGTTTAAGTCTGTAACTATAATGGTACAACATTTTTTTTCTCTTTTTGTCTTCTTTTCTTTTTCCTGTTAGTACCCTTTTCTAGTATGCGTGCAAAACCCATTCACAACTTGGAATTTGGTACAGAAAATAAATATGTGTTCATTGTTGTATTAATCTGTCTGAATACTTGCATATCACGCGGTCTCTTGATCAGTTCTTTCGATTTTGCAAGGTTATAGTGTTGTTATTACTTCTTATCTATTTTCTTGAGAATGGCATTTTATAAGAAGGTAACCAAATCTAATGATGAGGCCCTTTTTTTTTCCACGAGGGTACCCATTAGGTCAATAAGCTCACTTCTCCCCTCCCTAGCTACCAACGACTCGATTTGTGGCTGGCAACACTTCATGTCCATGTGAGATGATATTTTTTTTTATTTTTTTTTTACAGAAATACTTTCGTTATCTGTAAGATCCTTTTCTCAACTAAGATTTGTCACTAATAAAAGAAACATGTCTCATCCTTTGTAGATTTTTAGTGTTACTATGTTGGCGCCCGACCACGCCTTGTACAAAAAAGGTACTCGGGTTCCTCTTTAAAGCTCTTGAGCAAATACCCTAGCTTCCTAGGCATAGATAAGATTCTGGCTTGTAAAGTAGGTTATCACAGTGAAGTTTATCATATTTAAAAGATGGTTGTATCGCTATTGTTATAGCTTCATAGATTAAAATAAAAAGGCAAGGCCACTCAAGGTCCAGTTACTGTGTAATAGGGGTTAGAACATGGTTATACCTTTACCCCAAGAGTTTACTGTTGACTTGGAGAGAAAATCGATTAGTTTCTCTCTTCCAAAATACTCGATTTGTCTGTACATTTCATCTTAAGACTAATAAAAGCATCTGCTTATATATATATCAAGATCCCGTATTGGGACCTATGTCTATTTCCATTGCTTTGCCCCTTCAACATTACTGTGGTGAGTTTGTCTATAACGTAAAGGAAAAATTTGGCTACATAATGTATATTATGATTATTTGGTCTCTTTAATTACTAGTAGGTAGTTGACTTTCCAGATTCCGTTTGAGGTTGCTTGAAAATATCAATTTTGTTTCAGAAGATTGTGTATGATAACAACATTCTAGTTGTAATAACCCCTTATTAAAAATACACAGTAATGCTATAACAATTACTTTATACTTTTCGTTTTTACTCCAGTAACCATGATTTTGTAGATATAGTAAATTGTTATAACAGTTACACTAAACTGTTCGTGGACAATTCATCCCGACTTCAAGGAATAAGGCTATACATAGAAACATGCATATCAATATTACGGTGTTACATATATAACTACACACTTATGACTAGCTTATTGTTCCTACCGTGAAACGACTGGGTGCATAAAATATAGGTGTACATGTATAGATCTCAATTTCTCCTTCAAAAGAAAACAACTCTTGGAACAGGTTCAGAGATGACATAATGTACAGAAATAATTTTTAGATTCATGTTGAGTACATAATTGGTAGGGAGTCTTAGCACCGATTGGACAAAGTTTTTTTTTTTTTTAAATTCCATGCTTAACCATGATGCAGATACAGTTTCAATCGACATCTATAGTTAAACCTGTAAGGTCGATCACACAGTTCATCCCATTTTCATAGATCCATTTTTCTGGTATAAGTTGATTTGTTCACCCAAATTTATACTACTGCATTCCATCAATCAATAATTTTTGTTCTTGTCACGTCTTATACACAGTGGCTTGTAATATAATTTGTTATTGCCATTCTACCTCTACCATGGATGAAGATCCTCAATCGTTTTATTAGTCCATTCATTATAGTGTTAGTGTTGTTCCTATAACAGATAATCATGCTATGTTCCTACAATTTATCATATTATGGCAATGGGATAATATACAACAGATTTCATCCATAGAAATACTTCAATACATAATTAACATATACATTTCATCAGTATAAATGCTCATTCAAAACAAAAAAAGAGTGGATCAACATATATGAACTAGTTCACGGGAAGACAAAGGGAACAGCCACGTTCCTCCCAACCGTAGAATAAGGGTAGCCAAAATCACTTGCCTGATTCACCCCCTAGCCTGACCATGAATCCATGAGGGTGAACTTGGAAAACTCCTCCTTAGAAATGTCCTTCAATTCCAACAAATTCTTCTTGCTTCACACTCACTCGGTAGTGTTCATAACAGCAAGGAAAAAATCAATAGTCTCTTTTCCCTAGCATACTTGGCAGCGTCCTGCCTCCTCACATATGCTATTTATCAATTTGCCTAGGTCCTTTGTCCCTTCCTTGGGAATTTTCACATCTTTCTAAATCCCTTATTTTCAGGGGCTGCCAATGGCCAAATCACTGATTTCCCACTTGTAGCAATCAACCTAGAGGTAGTTCCAACATGTTCCCCACTCATGGAGTCATGATCAGTTGATTTTAACATGGTTGTTCCATTTGTCCTCGTGCAATCAATATAAAATATTATGTTTCCATACAAGTGTCATAGTCAAATAGTTAGTGGGGTCTCTCCCTAACAATCATAATAATTAATTACAATTATCAAATTCGAAATTCAGAATTGCCATAGTTGGCAAAAATTTTCCAAATTTGAATTTACTAAAAACGGAATAAATTTTTAACAAATTTAAATTTCAAAAATATTTTATTTTGGGGATGTCACATTGATTGTAATTTTCCTCTGCAATTTCATATGTGTTAGGGCGAATTTACCTTGCATTTGGACCCATCTGGCCTGCAAATTCCCTATGCATTTCAATCGGTTTTAAAGGCGAATTTTTCCCTGCGTTTTTCATACTCTGGCTTGTGTTTTTCCTCTGCTTCTCTGAATGCAATTACGGAAATGATTATTAATCAATGGCCGACTATGGCGATTTGGTGACAATGAATTTATTTATGTGTGACAGAATTATTAATAGACGGAAACTTTTATTACCTATACCATGCATAATCAAGGACAACAATGATAATATCGTATTGTTATCATTTAGATAGGAATCATATCTTTACACATCTTTATCGTAATTAATTCAGCCATGGAGTTTGGACAGTGATTTACTCTGTCTTGTATTCTAGCCGTATTTTCTGACTGCGATTTAGATCTGGTTCATAATTAGACTGCGTTATCTTAATGTAGGCGTTTTTGTTTTGCAAACCTCGCAGAGGTTGATAGTGATGTATCTTTGTTGATTTGGCTATCTATGGGGTACATTACCACTCTGCGTTTAGATAGAATTGATGGTTCTTGACAGCGACTCCATTATTGATGATTTCTGTAATATTGATTGTGAATTTTCACTCTGCGATTCAACACAACTCGACTGTGAATTTTTACCCTTCAAATTGAAAACTTATTGATAGAAAATAATCCTGAAGGAGCCTTCTATCTACACAGCTAGAGTGGTTGCCTCGTAGACGCCAATCAAACTACAAGGGAGTACGTTGTTACACCAATCTTTGGTTGCATAAATGATGAATACTATTTTTCAATACACATTTGGTTTTCCTTCTTCACGCTTTCAATTTTTTTTTAAAAGAAACGTATCTGAATTTTCGTTGAGACTGAATAGAAAGCGATTGTTGGTTCCTTGTGAAACTTGGTTTTCAATTTTGGTATTAGAGGGTTACTTACTAGGTTAAGTTTGGATAAATGGCAGAGAGATACTTGACAATTTTTCATGAAGAAAAACAACCATGCCAAATAAATTCAACGATTATGTGAACGGTAATCCATTCATATAGATGATTCCATAAGTTCTCCGTTTGAATGAACGAATGGATTTGTGTATGTCTATCCACAAGGGTTGAGACGACTATATATTGCTCGGAGATCATCGGAGACCGTTGGAACGACGAGGAAGAAAGTGAACTCATAGACTTGATGACGTGCTGTCCACGGCAAGTGGTAATGATTTTTTCAAATCTGAATAAATTTGGTGGGAAAAACCTCCTTGCATGGTTTGACTTGAGCTGCTGATCGAATGTTCTGGTCGCCAATTATGCCAAGAAAAATATTGCAGTCGAATTTATAGGAGAAGCGTGCATAATATTATTAAAAACGCATTCTGAGGTTGGTTTTTATTTTAAATTTCATTTCTGCCTTGACAGGAAAAATTTACTCAGCTATTTAATAGACTGCATTCTCATACTTTGACTACATTCAACGTCCATATAGGATGCGTTTTTATATTATATTTGGATTGCGTTTTAATACTCGACAGCTCTGGAATATGTATCAGTGGTTAGTTAAACTGCGACATATTACAATTGTTTAGACTAAGAATTTAATTGGACTGTAAATTTATTATAATTATTTAAATGACAGTGCGTGTATATGACAACGTTTATATCATTGTTGATTATTTACACAGCCATATGTTTACTGTGGTTGACAACGATGCTTATGGTAATATCGTGATAATTTGTTTTCACATTGTTAATCTTTTAAAGACAACTTTTATGTAAGGGATACAGTAACCTTAGGACTTAGGCAGTGAATTTACTTTATCACATGAATGACAACGTTTTATTTACTCTGCGGTTTTCCCCTTATAGACAACGATTTACCCGCCTAGCCCATAGTGTTTTCCCATAAACGTTATTGTTGGATAGCTGTCCGTGTTAGATAGCATTTCCATAGTTTATCAATCCTTAGACTTGTTTTAGTTTTATATTTAAATAGAACTATATTCATACAAGATAGCGATATAGGTTCAGTTTTAAATAGTGAATTCACTAAATTGTGATTTCATAAGTTAGCGATACAGTTGCAGTTTTAACTGGCCATGTAAAGAGTTATTGATGATATATTATTGAGCAAGGTTTATACCACTTCGTTTAGATTAACCGCCGCTTTTTCTATGTTTAATGCGTTGATCGCCTCTTATAGTTTTTCTTTACATTAATCTTAATGGTTGATTATAAGATTGGGATTATCGCCTTATCACAGCCTTAAGGGTTCTCCCAACAAGGAACTAGTTAAGGAACTATTGAGTTATGGAGTGTATTTTTGTAAGGTTGTTGCAAGGCTAGGTTTCATGTTGGGATGAAGGGCTGGAATTATTTTGGTTGCATAAGGGTCCCTAGTGCGTCCTTCTCACCGTGGAAACATGGTTTCTTGAGAGTGGATCATTGCGTACATGGGTCAAGAAGTGCACCTGATACCCCGGCTTAGGATAGCGTGCCACTCGATGTGGTTGATGACCATTGTTTTTATGGCAGTACTTGCTGAAACTTTGCGTTGTCTCTCGCTCTTCGGGAAGGTTCTAATAATTGGTCATCAAATCCGATGTG
Source organism: Picea engelmannii (assembly GCA_009831015.1). NCBI lineage: Eukaryota > Viridiplantae > Streptophyta > Pinopsida > Pinales > Pinaceae > Picea > Picea engelmannii. Next base: position 422,351 of record ML778054.1, on the reverse strand, counting down.
TTGGATTGTGGATGTGTCCTTTAGCTTGTAGGCGTTGCCGTGTTTACGTCGGGTGGGTAGTTGTAGCTTTCTTTGATATACCCATGTTTCGCCGAGTTGATCGATGTGCTAGAGTGTTTAGTCATTGTTGTCTATTGCCTTATCTGTGCGCGTGGCGTTCGTCATCAGATTGTGTGGTTAAACGGTTGTGGTCATTGTCTTCCTAACTAAAAACAAAAAAAATTGCACTTTTTGCTTCGTAAAGAGTCGAAATGTACGAGAGTCGTTACATCTCCCTCAATGTATTTGGTTGTCGTACGTGACCCCGTTACATCTCCCTCAATGTATTTGGTTGTCGTACGTGACCCCTTTAATCCAAATGTGAGTATGGTCGGCAAGCTATCATTATCCTACATCCATCAACAAAACATGTCAGCGATAACAATCAACATCATAATATCTAATCATATGTACATATGTCACATCAACAACATTCAAGCCCTAACAGTCCACTCCCTGACTCGATCTAGAGTCCAAGGAGTTTCATCGATGCTTTGACATCCTCTAATGTCGAGAGTCCTGTACACTTAGGAGAACCCAGTCAATAGCACCTGTCAATGTAAAAACAAAAAAAATAACATATCATCAAATACATAATATCTCATAATCATAATCAAAACAACTAATAGCATAATGACCCAGATCACTTGCACACACGTTTCCTCAAAGAATAATTCCACTCAGTGTGCACAAGAGTGGGATGTTACATAATCTTTCAGCCAAAAAACATTTCTTTCGATCGAAAAACTAAATTCTAATGGAATCCGTCAAAATTAAATGGTTTCCAAGATTTTCTGCCAAAAAATCCTTTTTCGGTCGAAAGATGGTTGAGCAAATTTCGTTGGCCTAAAAAAATGAAAACACACATCGTATCGTTTCATTTCGCGCCAAATCGTATAAATACTCTTTTGGCCCAACACATTTAACACAATTCATCGCTTGTTTGATGGTTTTCTAGAGCACCTAAACAAAGTTTCGAATCATCTTTTTCATTTTTGTTGAATAAGGTAATTGATGTTTGTTCAAGTTTTTATTGGAATAACAATTTATATATTTAAAAATAAATGTTGATCATTTTTTCAAGGTGAATCCTTTGTTGAACATAACTTTTGCAGAAAACTATACTCATGGAAATAAAAGTTTGCGTAGGAGAAAATCTGATCGCACTCGAGATGAAACTCACCATAACGAACAAAGAAAAGAGCATTATCGAAGAAATAAACAAGAACGTGCAAGTATTGAAGAAAGAAACAACGATAATGTAAATAGATATTTTCAACAAGAAGAAGTCCAACGAGGTATGCATGCATATATTGTCTATATTAAAAGTATAGAATTAAAATTTAAAATATTGTTTAATATAATTGATTGTAATTACGATTTGATGTTTTTCAAAAAACATAAATAGATTTGTCCATAATGTCGATGAAGACATTGAAACCGAAATTGAAGCAGAAGACATTGAAACCGAAATTGAAGCATAAGACGAATCACCTATAGGTATGTACACAAATTTAGATAATACAAGATGAACACTTGTATATAATTTAGTGAATTTATGTTTGGGTTTTGTTTTTTAATATAAACTTTAGATTGAAATATGCAGGAGAATCTGTCAACATTGATGATGAAATATTATGAAATGTTGATACTGACAAATTTGGGAAGAAAGAAGCTAAGCGTTATATAAGATATCGAACTAAGAATATATATAATATTTTTTTCAAAGATGAATCAGTAACAGTACAATATCAACTTTTACTCTATCTAATAAAGTCAAGAAAGTTAAAAGAAGCTACATCATTATTGGGTATTCAAAAGTCGACAAAAGATAAAAAGATGAAACATAATGTCTTTGCTAATATAACTAGTGTATTAAAAACTTTTGGGAAATATCGAAAAAAAAGATGTAAGTGTTGCACATAGAGTGATAGAAACAACAGTTGTTTCATCTAGCAATACAAAAGATCGTTTGAAACAACACATAGAAAAAATGATTGGAACGTCAAGAAAAAAATTGTACAAACATAAAAAATTTCTATTGCAAATAGATACAAATGATGAACTGGGTTGTTGGACAGTGATTTTTAGACAACCTTACAAAGATAGACTTGCAGAAAATGTTAAAGAATTGGCCTGTAATTGTTGTTTGATAGAATATCGTGTTTCACCACATACAAGGGATGTGTTGCGACGAAGAATAACACAAAAAAATATGAAAAACATCCAAAACATATATTTCCAATGACACAAATAGAATTGTTCAATTAGTTCAAAGAAGAGCACAAAGAAGTTAAAATTTCCATCAATACATTTTTGCAACAAAAACCATGATTTGTTAGACCCATCAATTTTCGTGACACTTTTTGTTGTCGTTATCATGTGGAATTTGAGTTGTATTACGAAAAAATTCTTGGTTTTGGTAAAACTTTGTGGCCAAGTTCACATCCTCCTTCGACATTATGTGCTTTTATCTTTGAAATTATATATGAAAGAGAAGGTGATGAATTATTTTACCCAAAAAATTGTGATCGTTGTGTAAATATAAGTTTGTTTCACTCAAAGTATCCTATTGATATGAATGATCAATCATTTTCTAATATAACAGTCAATTGGAAAAGATATGAATATATCAACAGCACAGATCCACATTATTCAAATGTTATTTCCAAAAGGATTGATTTGAAGGTAGATAAAATCTGTGTGATAGATTTTTTGAAGAATATTGAGGAAGAAATTTATAAATACACCAAGCATTCACATAGAGCTCGATGGCAAGACCTACAATTCAAACAATCTCGTGAAGTGTCTCCACCATAGACAATTTTTCTGTAGCTGATTTTGTAGAGAATTACACATTTGCTTCACAAAAAGAAATACAGAGTCAATATTATCATTCTCATCAATTCATTATATTTGTCCACGTTCTATATAGACATGCTCACTAGATTCTTGATAACATAGAAAGAACCAATGACAATCAACATGTTATTAAAGAATATCACTTTTATATAAATGATGATCGAGCACATGACACAAATTATGTACAACATTGTTTTGATAAATTTTATGATTCACTGAAAGAACATGGTATTAGATCTGATCGACATTGGATATGGTCATATGGGTGTCCAGGTCAGTTCAAATCTTCACAATCATTCTATTGGTTGTGTCATCTTCATAAAAAATCAAACATTACACATTGTTGGAATTTTTTTGAGACTGTTCATGGAAAAGGAGAGCACGACAATGCAAGGGCATGTGTAAAACGAACACTTCGAAGGTATCATATGAACCATCATGCCAATCGATTTGAATCCACTGATCAAGTTGTTGAATGGTGAAAAATGACACTAAGCCATGAAAATAATCCATCAACTCATGTGTGCAGGTGTGTCTAAATATACATGTTACACATGTACACACGATATTTTAATTCATGTGTTCAAATTTATATTCAATCTTCAATCATTTTCTTGAGATATTTCAAGTTAACAAGTTCTTGCCTTGTGCAGGTTTTTTTGGTGTGTTGGAATCCAATATGTAAATAGATCAATTCCATATGAAGTCGGTAAAATATATGGGACACGTAAAATGGATTTAGTTGAAAAAAAATGTTATTAAAATGTGTATGCATTTGATAGAAGAAATGAGTCTTTTTTTTTTCAGTTTGCATAGAGGACACATAATCCATAGAGATTTGCGAAAATGAAAATGTAGAATATGTTAAATCTTGGAGACATACCAAACTTAATATAAAAGGGAAAATTTCACTTGCAAGCTTAGAGGAGATGGAATCAAATGAAAATATAGTGTCATTTGATGGTGATAGCATTTCTGATCTTGTTAGACAAGGTAATTTTTATGTTTAATTTTTTTCAAATAACTTGTAGATGTACTTGTGTGATAATCTAACACAAACTATTTGTTGTCCAATATATCCAATTATTTGTAGGAGATGTCTTTGTTGTGGTTTCACCTGTATAACACACTGAAAACATGAAATATTATTTGATGTGATGCCCAAAACAAAAGATGAGGTTATTAGAAGATTTTGATGATAACGATTTTATATATGAAAGATGATCCATTGTATTGAAAGGATATTTTTTTCAAGAAACCCATCAGATCGATACTCATGTTCACTTTCAAGACTATCAGTCAGATGTCATAAGTTGTCAATATAGTCATTTGTTATGTGCAACGCACATAAAGTTAATAAAAGTTGAATAAAAAAAAAGTTAGAAAATAGAAAATGTCCGAAGCCGATCATGAATGAATAATTTAAGATGAAATACCATTAGGATTTATTTAAACAAGTGACATGTGTACATTCCATAATTTTCTATTTTTCATTGAAATTACATGTATTTATGAATATATAGGATTCTAGAATCATTTCTATTTTAGTTTACTTTCATGGTCCATTCAGTTAAGAAAAGTTGTATTTTTGATGAATTATAAAGTTTACCAAGCCTTGTTTACAATTTCATGGAAGAACCTATAGATTGTATCTAGGGAACCTAAATTGACCTATACTTTGGATGATTATACTTTAATCTTACAAATTATCCAAATCGTATACACAAATCCTTTAATGCATGTAACCAATCTACTATATATAGGATAAAGGCGTTCATTATTTGCAATTTGATTTTTCAATGCTTTTTCATATGAAGATGATAACTTCATATCAAAACTAGGACACACTTCCATGTCATTATAAGGGACTATTGATGGCTTAGAAAAACTTTAAAGACATCTTAAAGTGTATGATTAACATCCTAATTAAAAAAATTCAAGGTAATACATGTATGCTTATCATCCTAATTAAAATATTTAAAGTCATCTTAAAAAGTATCAATTTTAATTATGAAATTGTGAATTTTGATTCCAAAAGTGTTGATATTATACTAAATTGTTAAATTTTAGCATTTAGATTTCAATATCTTGAAGAAAATTGAAATAAAAATGTGTATGGTGAACATGTAACAAGTTAATTATATTCTACACATTAAACATAATTTTCATTGAATTAAATTGAAAAGAACTTAATTTGAAAACGAATTTGATTTTGTGGCCTCATAACAAAAAATAAAAAATAAGAGGTCGTCTACTAAATCTTGGTTTGTCGCATTTTTATTTTCATAATTTTAATTGAATTAATGGAGGGGTCATATTAATGGCATTAGTAGCCCCCGGGGGGTAGCTCAATTGGCAAGTGCCGTGATATGGCGTGTTATGTTCGATGAGGTTCCAAGTTCAAATCCCCCCGACTTACCCGTGCCTGCAGAAGGGGCTTACGTATGGCACCTGGAGGTTATAGTGGTAGCGGTCGGAATCGACCCCGTGTCACGTGAGTACGAGACCGACCGAGTTGCCGATTCCGCCAGTCATAAAAAAAAAATATTAATGGCATTAGTGAATACTTCCAATCTGGGGAGAATTGATAATTTCCATCAACCATTTTCTACCCTTACAAAAACAATTTATATCAATATAAATTTTAATGAAAATTGCTTACTTATATTAAAGTATATTTTAATTTTACATATTAAAATAGGGTCTAATACTTCCAATGTGTAGAGGATTGATAATTTCGATCAACCATTTTCGATACATAAAAATTTATATCAATATAAATTTTAATGAAAATCGCTTACTTATATTAAAATATATTTTCATTTTACATTCTAAATCATGTTTTTATTTCAATTTTTATAATAATAATAATAATCTATTTTTAAGGTCAAGACCAAGCCACACCAAATTGGTGTATGATACACCCTTGTTTGTGGGACAAGGGATCCCCCTCCACCCAACGATTTGACTGGTAAAGTCTACAGAGGCATACATACCCTACCCCCTCTGGATTTGAACTTGTGACCTCTTAAGAGGAAACACATGTTTTTAACCATTAGGTCCACTCAGGCTGTATTACAAAGTACATGTTTTTATTTCACATTTTCTTGAATAAATATATTGAAACCTCGAAAAGAAACCAAAGACTAACATAACCAATTTAGTGTTGGACTGTCATTTCATTGTGAAATTTCATAAGAAACTATAAACTTTGATGACTTGTTTTGACTATTTTCAACCATATTTCCAAATCAAACGAAATTTAAATTATAAGTGAGAAACTATCATTTTTATTCCACATTTTCTTGAATATTTCATTGTAAAATTTCATAAGAAACTATATAATTTGATGAACTATGAAATTTGATGACTTGTTTTGACTATTTTCAACCATATTTCCAAATCAAACAAAATTTAAATTATAAGTGAAAAAATATAATTTTTATTTCACATTTTATTGAATATTTCATTGTGAAATTTCATAAGAATCTATAAAATTTGATGACTCGTTTTAACTATTTTCAAACATATTTCGAAATCAAACAAAATTTAAATTATAAGTGAGAAACTCTAACTTTTATTTCACATTTTCTTGAATATTTCATTGTTAAATTTCATAAGAAACTATAAAATTTGATGACTTGTTTCTGACTATTTTCAATCATATTTTTGAATCAATCAAATTTAAATTATAAGTTAGAAACTATAATTTGATAACTACCCAGATCTCCCATCACTACACAATTAGCTCTACACAGAATCAACTCTACTTCACATACTACAATGATGTTTATACAATAATGTTTATAAATAAAATGAAATAAAACATTTTTGATTTCAGCATAGTATCGTAAAACATAAATTAACCCTTTGAGAAATCAA
>ML778054.1:396793-407101 GCA_009831015.1 Picea engelmannii | reverse complement strand
ACCTGTATTGTTAATGCTAGCTAGTAGGAAATGAAATTCTAATGTTATTTGAATGGCAGAGCTATTGTGAGCTAGAATATAATGGCATTGTTATTAGGAGATGGTTAAGTTTTGATTATTATGTTAGGGCCAAGTAGTAATACCTTCACTAAAAGATAAATTATCAAGCTTATTACTGGGAATGAGGAAAGACCTTATGTATGCAATTAAGGAAGGAATTACTTTATGAATTCAATTAAAGGAGGAATTGTTTTATGTATTTCATTAAGGAAGGAAACACCTTGGATTAGGTGGAGGTTGCAAATCATAGGGGTAATGAATATTTAATGTATAGTCTTGAATTATGTTTCTTTTCTTTTTTAACATAGGGCTCAAATTCTGAACTGGCGACGCCTGGTTAGGGGAATTGTTTAAGGATTTATTCAGGTGTTGATGTCTTAGGGATATTTAGGCTGACTCCTTCATCCACATTATTGCGACGTGCCCTTCAGGATGCACCACGTGCTCCAAGGGTGCCACTCGCCTCTTGAGTTTCTTTTGTGCGACGTGCCGTTCAGGATGCACCACGTGCTCCAAGGGTGCCACTCACCAACTGAGTTTCTTTTGTGCGACATGCCCTTCAGGATGCACCACATGCTCCAAGGGTGCCACTCACCAACTGAAATGATTGGTAGACATCTATAACCACTGGAGTCAACACTCCGCCAGGTGAACTTGTGGGAGACTAAGGGTTCTAAGGAATAAGGCCCCCGCCTTATTGTGTGCCCCTTAAAATCATCATGAGTGATTGTCGCAGTCTGCCCTCATGGCATCGTGGATCCTCTCGAACTAGGTAATCGTTAACCTACAGTTCGAGCCATGGCGGGAGTGCTAGTAGGCGGTGGCAGGGCTGTTGTCCACCCCTCTCCCTCAACCTCTCTGGAACTCATGTGTGGCCCCTTTACTCCATATGTGAGTCTGGTCGGCAAGCTATCATCATCCTGCATCATCGACACTCGTGTCAGAACATGTCAAAAATCAAGTCATCAAATCAATGAAATATCACAGTAAATAAATCAACCCAAATAGCACACTCCCTGACTCAATCTGGAGTCCAAGGGGGTTCTATCGACGCCGCTGCATCCTCAAGGTCCAAAACCTTGCACACTCAATGAAACAGAGTCAGCAGCACCTGCCTACAACAAAGTAGTCAAAACATCATGTCATCTATCACAACGCATCACAATCAAGGATAAATAGTTTATCATCATAAAAGTCCATATCACTTGCAAGCAAGTGTCCTCAAAGAATAATTTTTCTCAGTGCGCCAGAGCGGGATGTTACATACACCCCCTCTTGGTCTAAACTTCGTCCCGAAGTTTCTCAGTATAAATGTCGAAATAAAAGTACCATAGTATCAAAAGTACCATAGTATCATAAGTCTATCTATCAAACAAAAATGGAAACTGCTGGTGCATATCATATGCGTCCTCCCAGGTCGTCGAGTGCAGACTATAACTGTCCCACTAGACCTTGACCTGGTCTACCATTCGACATCGTAACTTTCGAATGTGATGGTCTAAGATGCGGACCGTCTCAGCCATGAGCGGTCCCTCATCCGATACCTGCAAGGAACTTAGGTCAATCACATGTGTAGGATCACTAATATAATGTCTCAAAATAGATACATGAAAAACATCGTGCATACGCCTCAAAGAATCAGGCAAGGCTGGTCGATAAGCCATGAGCCCCTTTCTCTCCACAATCTCGAAAGGTCCCACGAACCTAGGATATAGTTTAGCTCCCTTTGCAAACTTGATCGAACTCTCATGCGGTCTAACCCGCAAGAAGACTCTATCGCTGACCTCGTAACTACGGTTGACTCGGTGCGCATCGACATAACTCTTCTGTCGATACTGCGCTTATTTAATCCTTTGTCTTATGGTTTTCATTTGCTCTTCCATTTATTGGATCGCTTCTGGTCCCACAAGGACCCTATCCTCAAGCCAATCCCAACTCAAGGGCATCCGACACGGTCACCCATAAAGGAACTCAAAAGGCGCCATCTTAATGGTGCTCTGGTAACTTTTGTTGTAAGCGAACTCTACTAGAGGAAAGAACTCCTCCCAACGCTTTTGTTGGTCCATCACGTACATGCACAACATGTCTTCCAAGGTTTGGTTCGTTCGTTTTGTCTGTCCTTCAGTCTCTGGGTGATACGCAGTACTAAAATTAAGTTGGGTTCCCAAGGCCTCTTGGAAACTCGTCCAAAATCGTCCAGTAAACACTGATCCTCGATCGGATATAATCTTTTTAGGTACGCCATGCAGCCTCACAATCTCACTGATGAAGACTCTCGCTATGTCAGGTGCCTGATATGTCGTACGCACAGGAATAAAGTAAGCACTCTTCATCAGAGTGTCTACTACTACAAAAATCAAGTCATGTCTCCTTGTTGTCAGTGGCAATCCAACAATAAAATCCATCGAAATAACTTCCCATTTCGATTCCGGAATGGCATGTGGTTGAAGTAAACCTGTCGGGTGTCTATGCTCAGCCTTTACCTGCTGACACTCTAGACATCTAGCCACAAAGTTGACTATGTCGGCCTTCATTCCCTTCCAGAAGAATAAGGGTTTAAGGTCTGCCCTCATCTTCATAACTCCTGGGTGAGCCATGTAAACTGCTCTATGAGCCTCGCTCAGGATCAACATCCTCAACTCGTCATTTGACAGTACGTAAATCCAACCTCTAAACCTCATTAGACCATCGCTATCAAATGAATATCCCTCATATCGTGGTACCATCATTGTGTTTTGTCCGATAAAATCCTCGACTTCTTTGTACCAATCATCATGCTGTAAAGTGAGAATCTTCTCACGTAGATTCTTCTGAAGAGGTAACACCGAAAAGATACGTGTCCCCCGACTCAAGGCATTAGCCACTCTGTTCACTGTTCCCTTTATGTAAGTAATCTCGAAGTCGTACTCTCTAAGCAATTCCGACCAACGTCGTTGTCGCGTGTTCAGGTCGCTTTGCGTAAAAATGTGTTGCAGCCCACAATGATCAGTCTTTAATTCAAATTTTCGTCCAACAAGGTAGTGTCTCCAAACCTTCAATGCATAAACGATGGCTAATAACTCCAAGTCATGCATCGCGTAGTTCTCCTCATGTCTTCTCAGCTTCCTCAAAATGTAAGAAATCACTCGTCCGTCTTGCATCAAGACTCCGCCTAATCCTTCCTTGGATGCATCAGTGCATACCAAGAAGTCTGCGTCCATGTCAGGGACCTTTAGTATCGGTGTTGTTGTCAACAACTCTTTAACCCTTCGAAATGCTTCCGTGCATTTCTCAGTCCAAAAAAGCTTCTTGCTTTTCTTTTACAATTCCATGATCGGATTTGCTATCTTCAAAAATCCCTCGAAAAACCGTCGATAGTATCCTACTAAACCCATAAAACTACACACTTCTGTGGCATTCGTCGAAGCAGGCCATTCCATAATAGCCTCAACCTTGGCTGGATCCATGGTGATACCTTCATCGGAGATGACATGCCCTAAGTAGTGAATCCTTGATTGATAAAATGAGCATTTGGACAACTTCCCATACAATTTGTGTTCTCGTATACATTGTAGTACCAAGCGCAAGTGCTCATCATGCTCCTCTGTCGTCCGAGAGTAGATCAAAATATCGTCAATGAATACTTGGACGAACTTGTCCAAGTACTCGCGGAACACCCTGTTCATCAAACTTATCAATACCCCTGTGGCATTTGTCAGTCCAAATGGAAAAATAGTAAACTCGTAATGTCCAAATCGCATCTCAAAGGTAGTCTTAGGGACGTCATCCTCCTTGATCCGTAACTGGTGATACCCTGATCGCAAATCGATCTTGGAGAACATCGTTTCCCCCTTCATTTGATCGAAGAGATCATCAATTCCAGGTAAGGGATACTGATTCTTGATCGTAGCCTTGTTCAGTTGACGGTATTCAATGAAAAGCCTCCATGATCTGTCCTTATTTCGTATGAAAATAACTGGTGCACCCGATGGTGACACACTAGGACGTATCAGTCCCAGATCCAACAACTCCTTCAGTTGCATTTTCAACTCTTGCAACTCTGGGGTCGACATTCGATAAGGCATTCTTGCTATCGGTTCGGTTCCCGGTTTCAGGTCTATGGTAAACTCCAGTTCCCGTTCTGGCGACATCCCAGGCAACTCCTCTGGAAATACGTATGCAAACTCCTTCACCACCGGAAGGTGTTCTAGACCTTCCGCTACTCCCTTCTCGTTTAGCGCAAGGATCGCATAAAGTTTGCACCCCTTGCGCATACACTTCCGTAACTGTAAGGAAGAGATGAACCGTAGGGAAACTCCCTGGTTCCTTCCTACAATCACACATCTCTGTCCTTCGTCATCAACCAAGCTCAGCCGTTTCCTCTTACAGTTGAGTATTGCCTCATGCGTTTCCAACCAATCCATACCGATCACGACGTCATAAGATCCTAAGATCATGACGTACAAGTTGACCCTCTTGACAAACTCTCCCAGGTTAAGGGCACATCCCGTAACCTTTCCTCCAACCTTCTGTTTGGCTCTTGAAGCCATCTCCATGAAGCTAAACTCATCCTGTTCAACTGCTTTTAACTTAATCCTTTTTAGCGCTGCACCATAAATGAAACTCTCAGTAGCACTTGGGTCTATCAAAATACTAAGGGTCTGGTCAGCGACAATACCTGTCGTCTCGAGCATAGTTGACTGGTGCTCTGCCTGGTGGTTATTCACCGCTGCATGAATTCGATAGGCCTTGCCCATATCTCCCACTATAGTGGGTCCGACTGATCCAGACACCCTGGTCCTCTCCATAGGACAATCGCGCTGGTAGTGTGGCTCCCCACACATCCAACACCCCTTCTTCGGCCCAGTAGTCCTGGTACCCGAAGTAGAAGATGACTGCCCACCGGCCTGAAACCCTGATCTGTTCTGCTGAACAGGCCTAAACTGCTGCTGCTGCAGGCGAAGCTGCTGCTGGTGCTGTGGTCCTCGATAAGGTGTCTGCGGCTGAGGCAGTGGTCATCGGGGTGTAGCAAAAGTGGATCCCCTCTGGAAGCCACGATGTCCCGACGTATGTCTCGCTGGTGTCTGATGCCACGACGGACCAGATGAACTCTAGCCTGTGGGTCTCGCTGAAGTTTTGGTCTGACCCTCACTGATAAGCTTCTCCTCTGCTATGAGGGCCTTTTGGACAATATCGTGCAAGGTTTGAGGCATCAAGATCCTAACCTTTGCACGTAGACTGTCGTTAAGGCCAAACACGAACCTGTTGACTTTGAGCTTCTCAGTGTTAAGCTGCAGAGCATACCCGAGTAGCTCCCTAAAATGTGCCTCGTACTCAGGCACCGTACGACCTCCCTGTCATAACACATTGAGCTCATTGAGCTGACGCTCAATGAATTCCTCTGAAAGGTACCTCTCTCAGAACCGTTCCTCGAACAGTTCCCATGACACATCTTCCATGGCCATGTTCAGTTGCGGCAGGAGCATCTTCCACCATAGAAGAACACTCCCCTTCAGTTGAAAGACCGCCATGTGGACCTTCATGTTGGAGGTATAATTGCGAAGTGAAAAGCACATCGCCATATTCTTCAACCATGCCTCCGCGGCTGTGCCGTCCGGGGCACCAAATAACTCGAGAAATTTTACCTTCTCGAGTTCACGGTGAATGCTACCTATAACGGTCGGTGTGCACGGTGGAACCTCAGGGGGTGCCGACGCCCTGGCCTCGTCTCAGTCCAATCTACTGATTAGTGCCTCGGACATGTGCTGAAAACATCTCATCATCTCAACAGCATCACCAACTACTATCTGCTCCTGTCCAAGAACCTTCTTGGCTCCCTGGGGGTTAGACCCCTCAGGCATGGATGCTGCTGGAGGCGTCACGCCTCCTCCCCTAGCACCCTGTCGTCTGCCTCTGTGGTGTCCTCTAACCATGATACCTACATGCACATGATCAACTTGATCAACAATAGTATACAAAATCAACTCATGTCAATGGAAGCCGTAGCGAATCCCAAGTCGCGGGTTGAACCGGCTCTGATACCATATGTAAAGACCCTTCCTCGTTATGACAACAACTCTGATAACAGGTGCAATTTTTTTTTTTTTTGTGTTGAAGGTGTGTGCGCGCATGTAGAAGTAACAGACACTCTAGACTCTACGTTGCCACTCGATGACCAACAAGACGCAACCACGATGAACACAAAAAGACAACAATGACACGTGACAAGTAACTGCATGCATAATGACGATCACACGATGATAAGTAGAACTGACTACCTGTCGTCCTACCCTGCAATGGTTAGGACCTCCAAGACACATAAGCAACGCTCAAGCCTAGGTTCCCATTGATTTTAACCATTTAAGGTCTCAGGGCTGGCGACTGTTCTGAGGAACATGGAGGTGTCTACATCCCGCCCGACACAAGCAGACCAAGCACACAAAATGTTTACCAACCCGGTACCACATGAATTTTAAGAACAACACCCTTCCTTTACTAACTCAGAATACTTCTATTGTGCTTAATGAAATAAAATTTCAACATATAAGTTCATCCTTAACAATAAACATTACCATTCCATTATCATGAACTAATAAACGCATTAAATTTATATCACATTGACTTTGCGCAATAACAGACACCTTCATCAATAGGTGACCTCCATAAAAGTATAGCTACATTAACTTTTTCATAATGACAACCCCATGGTATATCTTAAATCAACTAATCTAACAATAATCCATCACATCAAATCTACCATATCCTTACCACGATGACAACACCATTGCATATTTAAAATCAAATAACCTAACAATAATCCCTTTCATTGAAACTACCTTATCTTCACCACAATTGCCATAACTTGAATGCTAGCTTTAACATGAGCATATTGTAAATTTATTTAATAGCCATCCTAATTAAATGCCATCCATTACCAGGCAACTTTAATTGATAGTACATTCCCATTTACTGAACCCCAATAAGTTATGGTACTTAGTTCCAGGGGCCTTACATTTATGTCATTAGTAACCATAAATTTCCATAGCATATGATAAAAGCAAAGTCATTACCTTTTAATACCATAGTTGCAATTAAATAAAAACATAGTCACCCTATTCTATAGGTTATCCAACTCTAACCTTACATTTTCTTTTAAGTTCCAACGACCGTACCTTTACCCAAACCAATTCTAATATTATATTGACACCCCCTATCATTCAATAACTTGGCAATTAGAATAACAATGACATTTCTATTATATGTCGTCTACACTAAAGTTACACTCTATTTTAGATTGGAAAAACAATGCCCTTACTATACTCACTTAAGGTTCCATAACATCCACAAATTCGAGGACTATTCCACTAATATAATGATAAACAATATTTAAAATGACCATATTTAACACTAATTAAATAACATTGCAGTTACCGTTTAATGCATTGCAAATTGAGCAAGTATTAACATTGCAATTGAACCAATATTCACGTTGCAATTTAACCAAACAATCTCATACTTTACAATCCTTACAACAAATCAATTACCTCCTACTCGTGGGTTACCCACCACTTATCTTTATCATAAATGATCAAATTTAAATTTTTAAATGTTAAACCATGAACACTTACCTTTATCATAATATTCCACATCAATGATTATCTTTGCATCAATCTAGCTACGTATATCTAATAAGAATCTAGAGTATAAAGGATAATATGAGTTACAAAAACTTAAAGTTAATCCTTTCAATATTACAATGAAAATATATGTCTCCAACAAACTAACCTAATTTACGTTCAATAATATTTAATGTAAGTTTACCTTAAACATACAATATTGAAATTGAAATTTCACAAATTAAATTTTAGTGTTCGAGACTTAATAGCATAAACAAAATCCAACATATTACCCTTCCATAAACCATCACGATCTTGAAAATAGGCGTTGTATGCACATTACCATTTACATTTATTGCAATCCTTGCTAATTTCTAAGCATTAGAGGTGGGAAGGGCTGGCGTTCTGTTCACTCTGCCCAATACAAGTTAATGATCGGAAGCCTGGTGAACAGTGGGCACATGTAACGCTACCCAACTCAATGACACAACAACCCAAAAAGAACACAGTTTCATACGCCACGATGGAGATGGGGTTCCGGCCAATCCCTTCTTTACGCTGTGCAGGCTCAACGAAAAGGCTAAGACTATAAGGACAATGTTCCTTCAAATAGGATAAGGATTTAATTCTTTTAATGAGGGAAAGCCAAGACTTAACCGAGGGTAACCAAAATCACATAATCAAAAGGATCTGGAATGCACCAAGGAGTATCGGAGGACTGGGCATAGTCTTAAGATTTAAAAAAAAACATTCTAAAAATGAGCAGGATTACATTACTGTTCAAGAGTAAAGTAGTAATCTAAGGTTTAGGGTTGAGTCTCGCATAGGATCAGTAGGTAGTTAAAACTGGAATTACATTTCTACAGAAAGGAAAATTCTAGAGTAAAAGTGTAGCTTGTTTTTTTTTAAAAGACCTTATATCTAGCGATTTTCCCATTTACTTTTGCATTAGTTCAGTTTAATACCACTGATAAATAAATGTTTAACCGGAATAAAATTCTTCCAAGACAGGTTCTACAGCTAGAGAGACTCCTGAATAACTCTTGTACGATGTCCTGGAGTTGATATTACATTGTTTTTATAATAAGATCCATCATGAGAGAAATAATAACAATTACTTAGGGTTTAATTTGCCAACAACTATTTGATAAAAACGCCGACAGGTAATAACTTTACTGCCCCAAAATTGTGGATAACGCAGACCAGTAAGAAGTTACTGCCCAGAAATTTGAGGATTTAAAAAAAAAGCAGAAGACGTAGACATGTAAATGTACAGGCAGGAAATAAAACAACTCCCCTGGGGAGAAGGTGGAATACTAACAGAATAAGTCCCCCCCGACAATGTAGAAACGCTCAGGCTGAAGACACAAACATGTAAATATACAGACAGGAAATAGAAAAACTCCCTTGGCAGAAGGTAAAAACGATTCTGGGTAGTAAAGTAACATGGCCGTGTATGCAAATGCCCAAGAAGTTCGACGCCCACAGCAAATGTAAAAAAAATGCCAATAAACAAAATGCCCACTAATGATTTTCCCACACCCACGGTAGATTTATACGCCCAGGGACCCAAGTACAATAACCATAAACCCCAACAAATTGCTAGAACCCTAAAACTGTGCCAAAAATGAAGAACCATAAACTGCCCTGCTAACATTCTTACAGCATAATAAGGGGTCGATTCCTGAAGTTTATTGCAACCATTCTAAACTAATATTTATCACAAAACTTAAGCATTCATCCAAATAGAAACACAGCCATCTAAATTTTTAGAAGCAAACATAGACTAGCATTCAAACAAATAAAAACATACCTTGGCCTGTTCGCCCATTCCGGTTGGCATCCGTGTGCTCCTTGATGCTCCCGCTCGCCGACCGTAAAGAACTCATCGATACCTCCCAACCAAATTCTAGGGGTACTCTCCTTCCCCCTTAGCCCCTCGAGTCGCAAAGGCGCCACACACAATCTAGATAGTAACCTAGCTTCCCAGCTCGCCTCCAAGGCTGAGCCACCACTCTATCACAGCTGAGAAAGTCCCCAACTCCTCACAAGCAATCCATCCAGTTGCAATTTTGACAGCATAACAATACCTCATAGCAGATCCCCTTCTTTTTCCCCATCCCCTTTCTTTTATCCCCTTTTTTTTTGACATAGTCACATTTTGTTTAGGTTTTTAATCAAAAACCCTAAATCATATTTCTTTTANTTCTTTTCAAATTTACAACCATCTATTTGAATTAATTTCTTAATCTCTTTATTTTACCCTACACACTTTATGAAGACTCACATTAGTTTAAGTGGGTTTTTTTTTTTTTTGTTTAATTTTATTATTAGCACCTGTATTTTTAATGCTAGCTAGTAGGAAATGAAATTCTAATGTTATTTGAATGGCAGAGCTATTGTGAGCTAGAATATAATGGCACTGTTATTAGGAGATGGTTAAGTTTTTATTATTATGTTAGGGCCAAGTAGTAGTACCTTCACTAAAAGATAAATTATCAAGCTTTTTACTGGGAATGAGGAAAGGCCTTATGTATGCAATTAAAGAAGGAATTACTTTATGAATTCAATTGGCAGAGGAATTGTTTTATGTATTTAATTAAGGAAGGAAACTCCTTGGATTAGGTGGAGGTTGCAAATCATAGGGGTAATG
>ML778054.1:375618-388228 GCA_009831015.1 Picea engelmannii | reverse complement strand
TAATTTATTTCTTCTTTACAATTTAAAACCACGGATTTTAATTAAATTAATACTCTCTTCATTTTACCCCAAAAATTTATGAAGACTAAAACTATTACTTAAGTTGTTTTTAGTTTAAATTTTTATTTTTATTTTTATAGGGTCTGTTCTTAAGGTTAGACAAAATTTTACCCTGAGAAGTTTTAGACTTAGGACTTAGATTCTGAACTAGGTGATATTTAATTAGGGAAGTAGCTTAAGAATTTATTAATGTGTTAAATGTCTTAGGGCCATCTAGGTTTGTTCCTTCATCAACATCAATGTGACGTGCCCTTCAGGACGCACCACATGCTCCAAGGGTGCCACTCTCCTCGTTCATTTCTTTTGCACGACATGCCCTTCGGGATGCACCCCGTGCTCCAAGGATGCCACTCGCTTCTTTTGTTTCTTTTTCGTGACGTGCCCTTCAGGATGCACCACATGCTCCAAGGGTGCCACTCGCTTCTTCTGTTTCTTCTGCGCGACGTGCCCTTTAGGATGCACCACGTGCTACAAGGGTGCCACTCGCCAACTTGACTGATTGGTAGACATCAATAACCCCTGGAGTCAACACTCCGCCAAGTGAACTTGTGGGAGACTAAGGGATCTAAGGAATAAGGCCCCCGCCTTATTGTGCACCCCTTAGAATCATCGTGAGTGACTGTCATAGTCTGCCCTCACGGCATCGTGGATCCTCTCGAACTAGGTAATCGTTAACCTACAGTTCGAGCCACGGTGGGAATGCTAGTAGGTTGTGGCAGGGCTACTATCCACACCTCTCCCTCAACCTCTCTGGAAATCGTGCGTGGCCCCTTTACTCCATATGTGAGTCTGGTCGGCAAGCTATCGTTAGCTTGCATCATCAACAATCATATCAAAACATGTCCACATCATATCATCAAATCAAATATACTAAAATCACAGTAAACAATCAACCCCAAACCACACTCCCTGACTCAATTCGGAGTCTAAGGGGTCCCGTCGATGCCTCTGCATCCTCAAGGTCAAAAACCCTGCACACTTAGTAAAACCGAGTCAATAGCACCTGTCCATGTCAAAGCAGTAAAACATCATGTCATCTATCATATCGCATCATAATCAAGGATAAATGATTTCTTATCATAAAAGTCCATATCACTTGCGAGCAAGTGTCCTCAAAGAATAAGTTTTGTTGGTGCGCCAGAGCTGGTAGTTACATACACCCCCTCTCGGTCTAAACTTTGTCCCAAAGTTTCATAGTATAAATGCCGAAATAAGTGTATCAAAGTATCATAAGTCTATCTATCAAACAAAAATGGAAACTGCTCACGCATATCACATGCGTCCTCCCAGGTCACTAAGTGCGGACTATAATGGTCCCACTGGACCTTGACCTGATCTACCGTTCGACATCATAACTGTCGAACACGGTGATCTAAGATGCGGACCGGCTCAACTGTGAGCACTCTCTCATCCGATACCGGACATGAACTC
The DNA here is from genome assembly GCA_009831015.1 of Picea engelmannii. Lineage (NCBI taxonomy): Eukaryota > Viridiplantae > Streptophyta > Pinopsida > Pinales > Pinaceae > Picea > Picea engelmannii. The sequence continues at coordinate 386,737 of ML778054.1, read as the reverse complement.
ATGTCAATCACATGTGTAGGATCACTAATATAGTGTCTCAAAACAGATACATGAAAAACATCATGCATACGCCTCAAGGAATCAGGAAAGGCTAGTCAATAGGCCACGGGCCCCTTTCTCTCCACAATCTCGAAAGGTCCCACGAACCTAGGAGAGATTTTAGCTCTCTTTCCAAACTTGATCGAACTCTTATGCGATTTAACTCGCAAGAAGACTTTATCGCTGACCTTGTAACTACGGTCAACTCGGTGTGCATCGACATAACTCTTCTGTCGATCTTGCACTTCTTTAATCCTTTTTCTTATGGTTTGCATTTTCTCTTCCATTTCTTGGATCGCTTCTGGTCCCACCAGGACCCTATCCTCAAGCCGATCCCAACTCAAGGGCATCCGACATGGTCGCCCGTAAAGAAACTCGAAAGGCGCCATCTTAATGGTTCTCTGGTAACTGTTGTTGTAAGCGAACTCTACTAGTGGCAAGAATTCCTCCCAATGCTTTTGTTGGTCCATCATGTACATGCGCAATATGTCCTCCAAGGTTTGGTTCATTCGTTCGGTCTGTCCATCAGTCTCTGGGTGATACACATTACTAAAATTAAGTTGGGTTACCAAGGCATCTTGGAAACTCATCCAAAACCGTCCAGTAAACACCGATCCTCGATCGGATATAATCTTCTTAGGCACGCCATGCAGCCTCACAATCTCACTGAAGAATACTCTAGCTATGTCAGGTGCTTGATACATTGTACGCATAGGAATAAAGTGAGCACTCTTCGTCAGAGTGTCTACTACTACAAAAATCGAGTCATGTCTCCTTGCCATCAGTGGCAATCCAACAATAAAATCCATCGAAATAACCTCCCATTTCGATTCCGGGATGACATGGGGTTGAAGTAATCCTGTTGGGTGTCTATGCTTAGCCTTTACCTGCTGACACTCTATACATCTGGCCACATAGTTGACTATGTCGGCCTTCATTTCCTTCCAAAAGAATAAGGGCTTAAGGTCTGCCCTCATCTTCGTGACTCCCGGGTGAGCCATGTAAACTGCTCTATGAGCCTTGCTCAGGATCAACATCCTCAACTCGTCATTTGTCGGTACATAAATCCGACTTTTAAACCTCAATAAACCATCGCTATCAAATGAAAATCCCTCGTATCATGGTACCATCATTGTGTTTTGTCCAATAAAACCCTCGACCTCCTTGTACCAGTCATCGTCACACTGTAAAGTGATAATCTTCTCACGTAGATTCATCTGAAGAGGCAACACCGTAAAGATGCATGGTCTCCGACTCAAAGCATCCACCACTCAGTTCACTGTTCCCTTTATGTAACTAATCTCAAAGTCGTACTCACTAAGCAATTCCGACCAACGTCGTTGTCGTGCGTTCAGGTCACTTTGCATAAAAATGTGTTGTAGTCCACAATGATCGGTTTTTAGTTCAAATTTTCATCTAACAAGGTAGTGTCTCCAAACCTTCAAGGCATATACTCAGGCTAATAACTCCAAATCGTGCGTCGCATAGTTCTCCTCATGCCTTCTCAGTTTCCTCAAAATGTAAGCGATTACTCGTCCGTCTTGCATCAAGACTCCACCTAAGCCTTCCTTGGATTTGTCTGTGCATACCAAGAAGTCCATGTCCATGTCAGGGACCTTTAGTATCAGTGTTGTTGTCAACAACTCTTTAAGCCTATGAAATTCTTCTGCGCATTTCTCGGTCCAAACAAACTTCTTGTTTTTCTTCTGCAATTCCGTGATCGGATTTGCTATCTTTGAAAATCCCTCGACAATCGTTGATAATATCCTGCTAAACCCATAAAACTACGCACTTATGTGACATTCGTCAGCGCAGGCCATTCCATAATAGCCTCAACCTTGGCTGGATCCACGAAAATTCCTTCGTCGAAGATGACATGCCCTAAGTAGTGAATCCTTGATTGATAAAAAGAGCATTTGGACAACTTCCCATACAATTTTTGCTCTCGCAACCACTGTTGTACCAAGCGCAAGTGCTCGTCATGCTCCTCCGTCATCCGAGAGTAGATCAAAATAAAGTCAATGAATACTTGGACGAACTTGTCCAAGTATTCACGGAACACCCCGTTCATCAAACTTATAAATACTCCTGGGGCGTTTGTCAATCCAAATGGTAAAACAGTAAACTTGTAATGTCCAAACCTCGTTTTAAAAGCGGTCTTAGGGACGTCATCCTCCTTGATCCATATCTGGTGATACCCTAATCGCAAATCGATCTTGGAGAACATCGTTGCACCCTTCATTTGATCGAAGAGATCATCAATTCTCGGCAAGGGATACTGATTCTTGATCGTGGCCTTGTTTAGTTGACGGTAGTCAATGCAAAGCCTCCACGATCCGTCCTTCTTTCATATGAAAATAACCGGCACACCCTACGGTGACACACTAGGACGTATCAGTCCCAGGTCCAGCAACTCCTTTAGTTACATTTTCAACTCTTGCAACTCTGGGGTCGACATCCGATAAGGCATTCTTGCTATCGGTTCAGTCCCCGGTTTCAGGTCTATGGTAAAATCCAATTCCCTTTCCGGTGGCATCCTAGGTAACTCCTTTGGAAATACGTCCGCAAAATCCTTCACCACCGAAAGGTGTTCGAGACCTTCCACTACTCCCTTTTCATTTAGCACAAGGATCGCATAAATCTTGCACCCCTTGCGCATACTCTTCCGTAACTGTAAGGAAGAGACAAACCTCAGGGAAACTCCCTAGTTCTTTCCTACAATCACATGTTTCTATCCTTCGTCATCAACCAAGCTCAACCATTTCGTCTTGCAGTTGAGTATCACCTCATGCGATTCCAACCAATCCATACCAATCACGACGTCATATGATCCTAAGATTGTGACGTACAAGTTGGTCCTCATGACAAACTCTCCCAGGTTAAGGGCACATCCTGTAACCTTTCCTCCAACCTTCTGTTTGGCTCCTGAAGCCATCTCTACGAAGCTAAACTCATCCTGTTCGACTGCCTTTACCTTAATCCTTTTTAGCACTGCACTAGAAATGAAACTCTCAGTAGCACTGGGATCTATCAAACACTATGGGTCTGGTCAGCGATGGTACCTGTCGTCTCGAGCACAGTCGACTGGTGCTCTGCCTAGCGGTTATTCACCGCTGCATGAATCCGATGGGCCTTGGACATATCTCCCACCGTAGTGGGTCCGGATGATCTAGACACTCTGGTCTTCTCCATAGGACAGTTGCGCTGGTAGTGTGGCTCCCCACACGTACAACACCCCTTCTTCAACCCAGTAGTCCTGGAACCCGAAGTAGAAGATGACGACCCACTGGCCTAGAACCCTGGTCTGTTCTACTGAACATGCCTAAACTGTTACTACTGCAGTTGACGCTGCTGCGGATGTTGTGGTCCCCAATAAGGTGTCCGCTGCTGAGGCGGTAGTCGCCGGGGTGTAGTGAAGGTGGATCCCCTCTGGAAGCCACGATATCCTAGCATATGTCTCACTGGAGTCTAATGCTGCAGTGTCCCAGATGAACACTGCCCTGCTGGTCTCGCTGGAGTCCTGGTCTGACCTCCATTGATAAGCTCTTCCTCGGCTAAGAGGGCCTTCTGGATGACATCGTGCAAGGTTTGAGGCATCAAAATCCTAACCTTCGCACGCAAGCTGCCGTTAAGGCCAAACACAAACCTGTTGAACTTAAGTTTCTTCGTGTTAAGGTGTGGAGCATACCAGAGCAGCTCCATAAAACGTGCCTCGTACTCGAGCACCGTATGACCTCCCTATCGTAAGGCATTGAACTCATTGAGCTGACGCTCAATGAATTCCTCTGAAAGGTACCTCTCTCGGAACCATTCCTCGAACAGTTCCCATGACACGTCTTCAACGGCCACGTTCAGCTGCGGTAGGAGCGTCTTCCACCATAGAAGAGCGCTTCCCTTTAGTTGAAAGACCGCCATGTGGAATTTCATGTTGGAGGTATAATCATGAAGTGCGAAGCACATCGCCATGTTTTCCAACCATGCCTCGGTGGCTATGTCGTTCGGGGCACCAAAGAACTCGAGAAATTTGACCTTCTCAAGTTCATGGTGAATGCTACCAGTAACTACCAGTGTGCACGGTTGAACCTCAGCCGGCATCGGTGCTCTGGCCTCATCTCTATCCAAACGGATGATCAGTGCCTCGGACATGCACTGAAAGGATCTCATCATTTCGACTACGTCGCCAACTACTATCTGCTCCTGTCCGAGAACTTGCTCATCTCCCCGGGGGTTAGACCCCTCAGGTGTGGATGCTACTGGAGGTGTCGCACCTCCTCCACTAGCACCTCGTCATCTGCCTCTGCGGCGTCCTCTAACCATGATTACCTCCACGCACACAGTCAACTCGATCCGCAACAGTATAATTAAATCATGTCAAAAAAATCCATAGCGATCCCAAGTCGCGGGTTGAACCCGCTTTGATACCACATGTAACGATCCTCCTCGTTACACCGACAACCTCTCATAACAAGTGCAAATTTTATTTTATTTTTACAGTTGTGTGTGCACATGTACAAGGGAAATAAACACATTCGACTCTACATCGCCACCCAACGATGAATAACACGCAAACCACGATGAACACAACAAGACGACATAAGACGCACATAGAGTGACAGCATGCAATTAACGAGGATCAATCGACAATAAGTAAGACTGACCAAAAAATAAGACTGACTTCCCGCCCATCCTACCCTATAATGGTTAGGACCTCCAAGACACATAAGCAATGCTCAAGCCTAGGTTCCCATCGATTTTAACCATTTAAGGTCTCAGGGCTGGCAACTGTTCTGAGAAACATGGAGGTGTCTACATCCCGCCCGACATGAACAGACCAAGCAAATAATGGTTACAACCAAGTACAACATTAATTTAACAATGGAATACAACCTATAAGAGTCTTAAGACCATTCCAATCGACAACTTTTAGATCATGATTCATCATCAAGGTGCCCTCTAAACATCATTCAAGGGACCTTATTTTGCAAGTCTAAACTTTGACTGGTTTAATAGTTAACAAGATAATTAGTCATTAGTTACAATAATGAATTTATTGAATAGTTCCAATTGTCATTAACGCAATAATTAACATTCATCTTTAATCATAGACTGATAATTAACGACATATACTAAAATTATTGATGCAATCATGGTAAAATTTACATTAACATTCATTCGATGATCTAAGCTTGTAATTCGATTGACAATGATTATGAACCATTAATTGTCTCGACATGCCCTAATCATAAATCCATAATTAACGCAATATTATAAATTTTATGTTATCAATAACTTACAACGATGGCAGTAAAAAGGAAGACCTTCAGAAGTACCTTTATCGCCAAACAACATTTGTTACAACAACTTTTGCAATCAACAAGATATATAAAATATCAATACTCTATGGAAGGAAAAAGATAGATCTACTCCATTTTAACCATAGAAAACGAGACAACTCTATATAACCGGTCAATTTGACAAATTATCAATACAAACCCTATACCATTATCAATCGAGCATTGATTCAACAGTAATCATCATGACCAAGTGTTATACTTATTTATGTTTCATTTATAATAATTAATTATGTCCACAACGAAATAAAGGAACTCAACTAATAGTAATGGAATGAGTTACACTTAAACGACAACAATAATGAATTGATACAGTGGTAACTAAACACTTAAGAATAAGATTTAATTAAGAACATAATAATACATTCATTAAAAAGAATAACCAGATATATATTTTAATTAATCAACGAAAGGCAGAGAATCTATAGGGTGAGTTCTGGAACCCGAAAACGTGATGACTGATCTATGCTATTGACTAGCTCTCTTTTTTCAATGGATAAATCATAAATTTAAATTCACCAATAAACAAGTAAAAATCTCAAGTAGGAAGCCAATATAGCCATAATAAGACCAGAACGAATTCTCAGATCTAAATTTACAAAAACAAAAATGCCCATACAACTATTGCCAGAACAAATTCTCAGATCTAATTTTACAAAACCGAAAATGCTCATACCACTATTGCCAGAATGAATTCTCCGATCTAAATTTACAAAATTGAAAATGCCCATACAACTATTGCCAAAACGAATTCTCAAATCTAAATTTACAAAAACGAAATGCCCATACAACTATTTCCAGAACGAATTCTCAGATCTAAATTTACAAAACGAAATTGCCCATACAACTATTGCCAGAACGAATTCTCTGATCTAAATTTACAAAACGAAATTGCCCATACAACTATTGCCAGAACGAATTCTCAGATCTAATTTTACAAAAATGAAAATGCCCATACAACTATTGCCAGAACGAATTCTCAGATCTAAATTTACAAAAACAAAAATGCCCACAGTGATATACAAAACGCCCACAGTAATAGAAAATGCCCATAGTAATATAAAAACGCCCACATCAATATAAAAACGCCCACATAAATTTATAAACGCCCACAGTCATCTAAAAATGCCCACATCAATATAAAAACGCCCACAAAAATTTATAAATGCCCACAATCATATAAAAACGCCCACATCAATATAAAAATGGCCAAAGAAATTTATAAACACCCACAGTCATATAAAAATGCCCACATAAATTTATAAATGCCCACAGTCATATAAAAACGCCCACATCAATATAAAAATGCCCAACGTAATATATAAACACCCACAGTGGTGTAAAACGCCCCCATTAACATAAAAATGCCCACTATAATGTGTATTACGCCCACAGTGATATAAAACGCCCCCATTAACAAAAAAACACCCACTGTAATGTGTAATACGCCCACAGTGATATAAAATGCCCCCAGTCATATATACACAGCCATAAAATCTCTTTTATCCCGACCGACATGCAACAACAGAGTAAGAAGAAATATTTTATAACTGTAACACAATTTCAATCGCCGAAGAACAAGGCAAGGAAACCAATCAATCCAACGAGGACCCAAGCAAATTGAACTTAAGTATTTTTCATCTCACAATGCCAATACAAAAATGCTGATAACAATAAGAGAGGGCCAAGGTCCTAATACCTTCTATCATGAAAAATGAAAAACATACAGTTGCCTTAACTCCCACCTTGAATGATGACCGCGCGCTCCATACCGCTCCTACTCCATGCCACTCCCCTCGCCGACCGTCGAGACTACACCGGTACCTCCCAGGAAATCGCTAGGGGTACTCTGCTTCCCCCTTAGCACTCCGAGCTGAAAAGGGGCCACACACAATCCAGATGGTCCGTCTAGCTTCCCAGCTCGCCTCGCAAGGCTGAGCTACCACTCCTATCCAAGCTAGAAAATTTTAACTCTCCACAAGTAATCAGTCAAGTCACAATTTCGGCAGTGTAACGCTACACTAACAGCTGATCCCCCTTCTTCCTTCTCTTCTCTTTCTTTTATAGAGTTTTAGACCTTCAAACTTTCCCTAAATCCCTTTTTAATTTAAGTTTTAATGAAATCATCTAAAATTTCTCCATCGTACAAGTGTCATTCATCCCCCACTTTCCTCCCAAAATTTATTTTCTTTAATTTATTAAATGACTCATTTCCCTCACCCACCTAGAGTTGCTCCTATAATTTCTCCTAGGTGTTCCTAGATTCCCCTTCACGTTTAAATACTTTCCCTAAAAAGACGTTGCTAATTTAGTTCATTTTAGAAGGTTCTTAATTGCAGATTCCTTACTATGTTGACCTCGATTTTTACCATAAGTTCCCTTCTTTCCTTTATTATGTTTCCTCCAATTCTTAGTTTCTTAATTTTTATTTTTACCTTCTTTCCCCTTTTAAATAAAGCCAAAATGGCAGTTGTGCGTTTTACTCTTTTCCTTTTATTATTAATTTAAAATCTTTTTACACTTTCACAATTTAAATAATTTATTTATTCTTTACAATTTAAAACCACGGATTTTAATTAAATTAATACTCTCTTCATTTTACCCCAGAAATTTATGAATACTAAAACTATTAATTAAGTGGTTTTTAGTTTAAATTTTTATTTTTATTTTTATAGGGTCTGTTCTTAAGGTTAGACACAATTTTACCCTGAGAAGTTTTAGACTTAGGACTTAGATTCTGAACTAGGCGATATTTAATTAGGGAGGTAGCTTAATAATTTCTTAATGTGTTAAATGTCTTAGGGCCATCTAGGTTTGTTCCTTCATCAACATCAATGCGACGCGCCCTTCAGGACGCACCACATGCTCCAAGGGTGCCACTCGCCTCGTTCGTTTATTTTGCACGATGTGCCCTTGAGGATGCACCCCGTGCTCCAAGGGTGTCACTCGCTTCTTGTGTTTCTTTTGCGCGACGTGCCCTTCAGGATGCACCACGTGCTCCAAGGGTGCCACTCGCTTCTTTTGTTTCTTTTGCGTGACGTGCCCTTCAGGATGCACCACGTGCTCCAAGGGTGCCACTCGCCAACTTGACTGATTGGTAGACATCAATAACCCCTGGAGTCAACACTCCGCCAGGTGAACTTGTGAGAGACTAAGGGATCTAAGGAATAAGGCCCCCACCTTATTGCGTGCCCCTTAGAATCATCGTGAGCGACTGTTGCAGTCTGCCCTCACGACATCATGGATCCTCTCGAACTAAGTAATCATTAACCTATAGTTCGAGCCACGACGGGAGTGCTACTAGGCTGTGGCAGGGCTGTTGTCCACACCTCTCCCTCAACCTCTCTGAAAATCATGTTTGGCCCCTTTACTCCATATGTGAGTCTAGTCAGCAAGCTATCGTCAGCCTGCATCATCAACAATCGTATCAGAACATGTCCACATCATATCATCAAATAAAATATACTAAAATCACAGTAAACAATCAACCCCAAAGCACACTCCCTGACTCGATTCGGAGTCCAAGGGGTCCCGTCGATGCCTCTGCATCCTCAAGGTCAAAAACCCTGCACACTCAGTAAAACCGAGTCCAAGGGGTCCCGAGAATTGCCTTTCGCTCACTGACGGTTGAAATCAACATCAATACCATAAAAAATTGATTCCAAATTTTCTATAATTTCATTCCTAGCCTCTTTTTCAAACTATTATGAATCTCACAACTCTAAATGTGAAGAAAATTCTCTTGTTGGGAAAGATACTAAAGGTCATGGAGGTCTCTGCAATGTTGCATTTCGATATGCCCATTTTTTATCATATGTTCATCCTTTAGCATCCCCATAATAATCCTATGGTAGAATAATATAATTAGGGTGCATTTCCATGAAAATATCTGCATAAAATTTTCTAGAAAAATAATGTGGAACCTTATGGTTCCACGACAATTTCTCATATGCTGCCAAAAATATGTTATACAAATGTCCTTCTATGTCAGGGTGCTTAAAATATTGCACCTTCAACATATTTTTCTTTGGCCCATATTTGAAATTGAACATCGAAATTGAGTTTTCTTTTGAAACTTTATTTTTTACTACATCCCACTTATCAGGGTCCATCACTTCTGACTTTTTCCACCTCATCAAATCGATAAAATTGTCAGTGGTTGGCCCCATTTTTTGATATACGTTCTTAAATTTTTGCAATGAATGCAAAACAATTTGCAAGCTTTGTTTACTCTCCTGAGGGAGATCTAATATCCTCAAATCATTTTCCAACCTACTTTTAACACCTAAGCATCTGTCAAGGTTCATTTCTTCAGTAATCCCTTCCCAGGAAAGCTCATAATCAACATCCAAAGGATAGGTGGACGTAGGTGTGTAAACTTTTATTTCTTGATAACGTCACCTCCTAAATCCACCTTCAACCTCTTCACCAACATTAGAATCATCTTGAAACCCACTCTCTCTTTCATTGTCTTCCCTCTCTCTAAACTCATTGTCTACACACACATTTGAAATTAATTACAACATTTAACTTGATATAAATTTAAATACACAGAAACACAACAAAAATAAACAAAATAAAAGAAAATTACCAAAAATATTTTCTTGTCCTCATGTATTCCATAAATTCTTAGGTGTAGGAGTATCAATGAACAACCTATCTAAGAATGTTGCATCCATAGAACTTTCTTGAGCACATTCTTGAGCTTATCTAATCACAGACTGATTTGATAATCTCCTTTGATGATATTGTCGTTGGTCACTCGGAGTCTCAGTCAAACAAGGGGTTCCTCTTCTTCCTTTTTGGGATATCCTAGAGTGTTTGTGAGGAATGTTTGGAGGCTCTTGTCTCAACATCGACATCTCGCCTCAATATATATCCTTTGAAAATTCATAAAAAGTTAAGCACAAGACAAGTATGAGTTAATATCTCCAACATTGACTAACAAAAATTATGAAGCAAGAAAACAAAATAAGACAAAATTAATAGAAATGTTCTTTATGTTAGACACAATTATAATAGGTGATGCATAACTCCACTACCCATGCCCATTTCAAATATATTTTGGTTTCTTACTCTTAGCACAAATATCCTTGGTAAATCCACAAAAAATGGAAACAATATTTAGATGAGGACATGTAAGGACATAGAGTTGATGAAATGCTCCAAAAGTACAAGTGCCAATGCAAAGTCACAACATGATAATAACTTAATATGATGGAAACACATAATATATGAAGACTACATGGGTCAAATTCTGGTAATGGAGTAGCGATTGTCTATATGGGAAATTAGATTACATGCATCCAACGAGTATGGATCACAACCATGAAAATCAACGATTAACTTTATGCCATGTTTGGTTGGATGGAAGAAATATCCCATCTAATTAAATTTTAAATCGATGACATCATTAATTTATGATACAATGACAAATTACTTGGTTTTACTTGGGAGAGAGGACTTAATGAAAGTGAGAGAGGTGGGAGAGGGAGATAAGGTGGGGGTAGGGAAATAGCCAATAAGAGTAGAAGAGAGATTGAAAGTGATATGGAGAGATAGAGGGATAGGGTAGAGAGAAAGGTAGGGAGAGATATGTGAAGAGAATAAGAGACTTCTAGAGTGATATGGAAAGAAATAGAGAGGGAGTTAGAATGAGAAAAAGAGAAATAGGGGAAAACAGAGAGGATGAGAATGAGACTAACAACAAGGAGAGAGAGAGAGAGAGA
>ML778054.1:352524-369581 GCA_009831015.1 Picea engelmannii | reverse complement strand
ATATATATATATATATATATATATATATATATATATATATATATATATATATTCTAAAATATTTACTTACGGAATCACTTCGTTAAGTTTTTCTGATTATAACCCCCCCTCAATTGAAAAGTCTTGTAATGTTGCTTGAGCTCTTTAGATAAAACTGTATAATCCATCTTATTAAATTAATGACAAACACTGTTTATTTAATGATCGTCCTCCTTAAAGACAAACAAATGCTTGATACATCCATCTACGTACAACAATTACCTTTTAAATTAGTTTCTTTCCCGCCAACGGACAATTTCAGCAGATTCGTGAAGATCATTTTTGGTTTCGTCCAGAACTGCTGGGAAGAGTTATCACGTAATGGTGTCCAGATTGAAGTTTTGACCCGCAACCTCATATTATTTTTTGTGTCTACTCGATTATAATGATGGCACACGGAATCGTCGAGAAGAGATCAAAATCGACTCGCTCATCTTTTCGTCAATTTTCTCGGAAGATTTTTCATTGTCCCCATCTCTGCTACATATAGTACAGTCCAAGCCTTGTTGAGTTCTTCGAACGTCGCTGTCTCTTCTTCGATGATTACATTTCGATCATTGTTGTAACATCTCCATCTGGTACGACTCCTACGATGTACAACCGGTAAAAGCACCTTTAATTTTTTATTTTTTTAGGTGTGTGTAGGAAGGTAATATTGACATTATACTCAACATCGCAACACTATGACAACACAATGCATGCAACTCACGCAACAACAACATAACGGTCTAACATAAAAGCACATCAAGCACCTGGAAGCAATGTACGACATTCAACCAATGAAAAATAAGAATGACTACCCGCTCATCCTACCAGGCAATGGTTAGGACCTCTAGGACACATAAGCAACACTCAAGCCCAGGTTCCCAACGATTTTGACCATTTAAGGTCTCACGGCTGACGACTATTCTGAGGAACAAGGAGGTGTCTACATTCTGCCCGACACAAGCAGACCAAGCCTACTAAGCTAAGGACAATCATCTTAACAATCCAAAATTAATTACACAAGTAACTAGAACCCTTACAGTGAGAAAAACCAATCACATTGAACATTTACAAAACCACGTACAACATTAATTAATATTAAACAACAACCATTAATCAAGGCTAAAAGGTCATTATCTATGACTTAAATTGGTGTTAATTACAGATTAATTAACCAATCTAAATTCCATGAGTCAACGAGTTACCCACCGAACTTAACATGAATTACGATTCAAATTTAGCGAGTCTGGGTTACCAATTAGGCGATATCTATAAATCCAATTAAGCATAAACTTGAATAACAACATTAACATTCTTAAAGTGGAATGCTACCTATAGCACTTATGAACAGTTAAACCTCAACATTAGTCTAGATATAATGACTGAACTAATCACACTAGCTGGTTATTATCATTGAAGAGGAAATTGCCAGCTAATAACATTGTTGTAGAAAATCAACAAGGTAATTACATATATGTTACATAACAATTTATTACAGCAGTTAACGAGGCATTTAACCTAATGATTAACATAATCAATTAATTGAGCAATAACAGGGTAGTTTGCATGACTATTTTCATAACAAATATTATAGCACTAACAAGGCGATTATCATGTTAATTAACATAACAATTAATATAACAGTAGGGAGGCAATTTATATGACGGTTAACATAACGATTAATAGCGCAAAAACAAGGCAATTTACATAACTCTTAACCATTTAACTCGCTGTGGCATTTAATCAATAAGTAGGAATCTGCTGACCATTCACAATGTTGTAGCAATTGTTCTAGCATTTAGTAAGGAAATTAATATAGCATTTAACATTGCAATTAACAAGCCAATTAACTGTAGCAATGGTTCTGGTAAATTCGTGGTCATTCCAGCAAGCTCAGTCAATATTCTAAAGGAAAAAATCATGGGTAATTATAACAAGCTCTCGCAACATTCTAAAGGAAAAATCGTGGGTAATTACAACAAGCTCCGACAACATTCTAAAGGTAAAATCGTGGGTATTTAAACAACAATCAAAGTCAACTTTTAAAGGCAATAATCGTGGGCATTAAAAAATGGTCTCAGACAGGTTTTGAATGGCAAAACATGAGCATTTAAACAACGATCTCAAACATGTTTTGAATGGTAAAATCATGAGCATTAAACAATGGTCTCAAACATGTTTTGAATGGTAAAATCGTGAACATTAAACAATGGTCTCATAGATGTTTTGAATGGAAAAACGTGAGCATTTAAACAACGATCTCAGACATGTTTTGAATGGAAAAATCGTGGGTAATTAATCAACTATCACAGTCTCATTTTAAAAGGGAAAAACATGTACAAGGACACACCAGAAGGGAATTCATGGCTATCCATAATTAAAATATGCAGAATGATGTGCCCAAAATGCACCAGAAGGAACTCCATGTTGCCAACATCATTTAAAAGGGAAAAACGCTGGCAAAAAGCAGACTTGGAAATGAATTCATTTTCCATTGCCAGGATACCAATGCCACGCAGAAAGGAATACAAAAAAAAATGTTTTTCATCTCTTGGACACCAATATAAAATGCAGATAGAAAATTAAACGTTCTTCCCATTGCCAGAGTATCAATACAATGCAGACAAGAATACAAAAACGTTTTTCATATCCCGGACACCAATATAAAATGCAGATAGGAAATCAAACGTTCTTCCCATTGCCAGAGTACCAATACAATGCAAACAAGAACACAAAAATATTTTTCATCTCCCGGACACCAATATAAAATGCAGATAGGAAATCAAACATTCTTCCCATTGCCAAAGTACCAATACAATGCAGACAGGAATACAAAAACATTTTTCATCTTTCAGACACCAATATAAAATGAAAATAGGAAATCAAACGTTCTTCCCATTGCCAGAGTACCAATACAATGCAGACAGGAATAACAAATAAGAACGTTTTTCCATTTCTAGGATACCATTATAAAAATGCAGCCCTAAAATCAATTCGTTTTTTTTTTCATTGCGAGAATACCCAAAAATTTGCAGACTGAAAATCAATTCGTGCTTCCAATGATATAACCCCAATATAGCACATACAACAGTAAGAGAATGCAAGGATCCAATGGGAAAGGTCATGGAATGATTTTCGGGGTTTCTATCAGTCAAAGCATAGAGAAAACCAACTAGGACACAAGATAATCCACACGCAGAGGTCGTTGCTAGATGGTGGAATCAACAATCAACCAGGGACAAACATCAAGGGTAGCTGGTTAACAGGTTCATCCTTCACTCATCATCCTCGCACAAAAAAGTGGGGCGTTGAGATCCATAGGTCTTTTAATGCTAAGGCGACGACGGTAGATTAGGCTCCTAGCCGACTCCCTTCATGATACAAGATTTAACGAAGGTCATAATTATTATTTATGTGGTTTTTATTTTTATTTTTATTATTGTTATTTTTTTTTATAGAGAGATAAAATTTTACCACTAGCATAGTTTAGACTTAAACCTTAAATTTTCGTATAGGGTGACATTTAATTAGGGAATTTGTTTTAAAAATTTATTAACACATTATTTGTCCTAAGGCCATCTAGGTTCATTCCTCTATCATCAACAACACGACGTGCCCTTCAAGATGCACTAGGTGCTCCAAGGGTGCCACTCGTCTTAATTTGTTTCCCTTGTGCGACGTGCCCTTCAGGACGCACTATGTGCTCCAAGGGTGCCACTCACCTCTTGATTGACTTGGTAGACATCAGTAACCCCTAGAGTCAACACTCTAACAAGAGAACTTGTGGGATACTAAGGGGCTCTAAGGAATAAGGCCCTTGCCTTATTGCGCACCTCTTAGAATCATCGTGAGCGACTGTCGTAGTCTACCCTTACGGCATCGTGGGTCCTCTCAAACTAGATAAACGTTAACCTATAGTTCGAGCCATGGTGGGAGTGCTAGTAGGCTGTGGCAGGGATGCTTTTCACACCTCTCCCTCAATATCTCTGGTAGTTGTGCATGACCCCTTTACTCCACATGTGAGTCTGGTTGGCAAGTTATCGTCAGCCTGCATCATCAACAAATCATGTCAGAACATATCCATATCATATCATCTAATCAAATGCACTAATATCATAGTATAACAATCAAATCCCAATGGTACACTCCCCGACTCGATCCAAAGTCCAAGGGGTTCCATCGATGCCTCTGCATCCTTGAGGTCCAAAATCTTGCACACTCAGTAAACCGAGTCAATAGTGTAACATCCTGCTCTGGCGCACCGAGAACACTTATTATTTGAGGACACTTGCTCGCAAGTGATCTGGACCTTTTTGATGTTAGACCCTTTATATTTGATTATGATGTGATTGACAAATGACATGATGTGTAACTATTTGATGTAGACAGGTGCTATTGACGCAGTTTTATTGAGTGTGTAGGGTTTTTGACCTTGAGGATGTAGAGGCATCGGTAGAACCCCCTTGGACTCCGGACTGAGTCAGGGAGTCTGCTTTTGGGTGATATGTTTACTATGATGTTTCATTTGATTTGATGATTTGTTGTTAACATTTCTGACATGATTATTGTTGATGCAGGCTGACGATAACTTTCCGACCAGACTCACATATGGAGTAAAGGGGCCACACACGATTTGCAGAGAGGTTGAGGGAGAGGGGTGGACAGCAGCCCTGCCACCGCTTGCTAGCACTCCCACCGTTGCTCGAACTGTAGGTTAACGATTACCTAGTTCGAGAGGACCCACGATTCCGTGAGGGCCGACTGCGACAGTCGCTCACGATGATTCTAAGGGGCACGAAATAAGGCGGGGGCCTTGTTCCTTAGAACCCTTAGTCTCCTACAAGTTCACCTAGCGGAGTGTTGACTCCAGGGGTTATAGAGGTCTACCAATCAGTCTAGTTGGCGAGTGGCACCCTTGGAGCATGTGGTGCATCCTGAAGGGCACGTCACACAAAGAAACTCAGTTGGCGAGTGGCACCCTTGGAGCACGTGGTGCATCCTGAAGGGCACATCGTCCAAAAGAAATTCAAGAGGCGAGTGGCACCCTTGGCGCATGTGGTGCGACCTGAAGGGCACGTCGCCATAATGTGGTTGAAGGAGTCAGCCTAATTAGCCCTAAGTCTTCAGCACCTGAATAAAACCATAAGCAATTCCCTTAACCAATCGTCGCCTAGCTTAGAATCTAAACCCTAAGCCTAAGACTTTTCTAGAAAAAAGGGGGGGGGGAATTTAGTGTGGCCTTAACAAATGAAAATTCAAAATAAAAAAAGGAAAGCAAAAACTCAGACCATTATCCTCTCTTTATCCTTGTCTACTTAATTAAACTATCCTCCATCGCCTTGATCTTCCAGTATTCATCTCCCTTTTACTTGTCGA
The DNA here is from genome assembly GCA_009831015.1 of Picea engelmannii. Taxonomy (NCBI): domain Eukaryota; kingdom Viridiplantae; phylum Streptophyta; class Pinopsida; order Pinales; family Pinaceae; genus Picea; species Picea engelmannii. The sequence continues at coordinate 364,181 of ML778054.1, read as the reverse complement.
GTTCACATTACTAAATCGCGATCCCTCCCCATAATTCCTCTTTATTCGTTTTATGTAATACATTTATTTTTCTCCTATACATGTTTGCCATCACCCTAATCTCTCTTTATCCTATATATATATATATATATATATATTAATGGTAAATTTAAATGATGGATAATGATAAACTACAATGATGAATGCATGCTTATAAATAGAAAATTGAAAATATATATATGTATATATATATATTATAAACAAATTGTAAACAAATAAAGTTAAGAATGTAAAAATAAAAGGAAATTAATAATGAGCGCACATACTCTTTGAGTTTTTAAAAAAAGAATAAAAAATATATAAAATAAAAAAAAAGGGGACAAATAAGAAAATAAAAGGGAAAAGGGGGGAAAACCTAAAAGAGAGAGGAGTTAGGGTTTAGGGATGGGGATAAAAGAAGGGGGAGGGGAAAAGATGGGGACCCTTTTTTTGCTATGGGTATTGTTATGGTGGGGGAGAGACTGGACTGATTTCTTGTAGGAGTTGGGGATTCTCAGCAGACTTGAGTGGTAGCTCAGCCTTGGAGGCGAGCTGAGAAGCTAGTTACTCTTTGATTGTGTGTAACCCCTTTGCGGCTCGGGGGGCTAAGGGGGAAGGAGAGTACCCCTAGCGTTTGGCTGGGAGGTACCGGTGAGTTCTTTACGGTCGGCAACCAGGAGCAGGAGCGGCAGGAGCACAAGAATCATTTGCTGCCAGCGTTAAGGACACAGGTATGTAAATCTCTGGGCGTTTCTATCTTGCTATGCATATTTATAAACTGTAGTTAATGGCTTCTGTGCAACGTGTAGTCTCAGTGGATATATGGTGAATCGTGTGGGTGAACTGTAGTTTAATAGATATTGGCGTGACCATGAAACCTTTACGGCTGCTACCCACCTTGTAAATAAGGTTTTTACCGTTGTTTTTCTCTTCATAAATTTTTTTATTTTGTTCCTGTTTGGGAAAATGTCGAACCTCTTGAGGTTGTTTCATCCCTTGCCTTACCCTTCGCAAATGGTTCTGAACCTTAACCCCATACCGAATCGGCCTGGGTTATGAATTTTGAATGGGCAAATAAAATTGATGGATCGTTAATATATGGTGGATTGTTAATTTATGATAGATAAGGCATTAGCATTTGATTTCATTTTACACAAGGCGTTCTGGTGGGTTTTTAAAGCGCCTACTGCAACTAAGTTGGGTGATGGCCAACTATGGTGTTGGCGTGACGCTGACTGTATTTGGTTTTCCAGCGGACCTAATGTACCACCCTCCTCAAATCTAATTTCCTTCCTTATAAAATACCTTATACAGGTACCCTTGTAATAATTTATTTTGGCGTTGGGATTTTCCGCGATATGAACTGAATGGCAGCCGCCTTCCATCTTGTATTCTGGTGTTCTACAAGTCGCGTCCATCTGGTAATTCTGGTGTGCTGGCGTTTAAATGGCAATCAATATTTCTGGTGTTTAAATGGCAAGTTGTTACACCTGTTGTTCCTCGTTTCATCCCTCGCCCACTGCCTGGACCCAATTTGCGAGTCGCCTACGCATGCGCGCACCTACCATCCTTCTGTCACCCAACAAAAAACCCTAACCTCAAGCTGAACCCTAATTCTATTTCCGCCTGTCTCACAATGATATTTTGCTCGAATGCCTTTTTTTCTTTTGAAGAATCTATAGTGTCCTTCCTAGTTCGAAAGGATTGTATTCCTGAGGTTGTCGCCTCAGTTCAGTTAAAAATCCCATCATTTTCATAAGCTCCCAGAACTTGCCATATGTTGATATAAAATTATTGGGTTAACACCTTGTACCTACCGAAGAAGAGAGGGATAAAAACCTCTAAGGAATGGAAACTTGACAAGTAATCAATGGTTGGAAATTTATGCAACACTATAAATGAAATGTATTAAATCGTAAGGGTTGCTCTTTGAAAGAGGCACAACTCCTAATACTGCAACCGTGACACCAATAAAAATCCTTCGAAGGGAAATGGCCAAACCTGCGTCCTATCCATTCTTCTATTCCGTCTAAGGGTAATACCAAGCTAGGCTAGATTCTACCCTTTAAGATCTCTCAAGTGATAGCTTTAGAGGAGAAGGGCAGATTAAACTGTAAGAGGATTCTCGTGTTGTTTCTTGGCAGTGGTATGTCACTCCTGTAGGTTCGGCAATCAAATACCTGAGACTCGCTCCTTCCTCAGGTTTATAGCACGCTAGGCCAGATAAGACTGAGTACGCAGGCCAATAATATTAAACTTTACAGACTTATTTCACCACAATGAGTTGAAATAGTGTAGCCACTTTAACGCCCAACGGAAATTAAAGGAATTGTAGTATGCACTCTTAGCTGCCTGGTGTTTCATAGTCTGTAGTTTAAATTGTCTGAGAAAATTTGGCATATTCATATTCTTATTAAGGTGCAATTCAATCGTCCAGTCATATTAGAATGCAATGTGATTTATGTGATCGATACTCCTGCAGTGTTAATAACACCTCCAATTATCTGGACAACACCCATGGTCAATTATTGATTACCCTGGTAAATTATTTTAATTAGTTTTATGACATAATCATTTTTAGTAGCATTGTTCGTTAGTCAAAGTTAATTTATCTTGATATAGTTACTCACTTGGGTTAGAACGTAGTAGCTTTAAATAGGTTTTATAAAAAAAAATTACAACCATAATCTCATTGAACTAATTATCATGTCACCTGCAATGTTAACATGTTGATCGTATGATGAGAAAGAAGCTCTTATTGAAATGGAATTTAAAAATTAGACTTCCCAGCTCTAAAACCCTCTACCTCTATCTGGCAGTATCTATGGTTTAATCTGGACATAACTCCCTACTCAAGTGAAGCGACTGCATTTTTTAATTATGATTATACAGGCCCAAATTTTCACTTATGCCCTTCACGACTCTGCGTATTAAATTTCCCTCTGCGGCATTACCAGCAGACCGCCGTTGCCCTCACCTGCGCGTTTCCCCTTCCCTTGAAAAGCTCGCCTGAAGGACAGTGGACTACGCGTTCCCTCCTCCCTTACCTTCGCGTTAATGCGGCACTGACTTGCTCACTCGCCGAGGATCCTTAGAAACCCTAGAATTCTGAGTTTAATTCTTGAGCATACCGATGATGCCAGTTGCCATGATAACCTCGTCCATTTAACGCTATTATTGTTTTAAAATGCAATATCTTGATGATGCGTAAGAAGCCATTGTTAACCTTGCTTTATTTGATGTTACTATTATTTAAAATGCAATATTAATGATGGCGCGCAAGATGCAATGTTAATATATGTTAATTCGCGAAGTTAGTACTTGTCTAGACTGCCAATTTAACATTATTTATTTAAAATGTTAACGCTGGTTGAATTGGAATGTTAAATAATGGTTTAATTGAAAAATGTGTATTATTTAAATGAAATGTTAACGCTGGTGGAATTGCAATGTTAAGTAAGTGTTTAGTTGCAATACTAATATCATTTAATGGAATGTTGATACTAGTGGAATTGCAATGTTAAGAAAGTGTTTAGTTGCAATATTAATATTATTTAATGAAAATATTAATACTAGTTGAGTTGCAACGTTAAGTAATGGTTTAATTGCAATGTTAATATTATTTGATTAAAATGTTAATGCTGGTAGAATTACGATGTTAAGTAATTGATTTATTGCAAAATTACTATTATTAATTGAAATGTTAATGTCGGTAGAATTGCGATGTTAAGTAATTGATTTATTGCAAAGTTAATATTATTAATTGAAATGTAAATGTTGGTAGGTTTGCGATGATTAAGTAATTGATTTATTGCAATAGTAATATTATTAATTGAAATGTTAATGTTGGTTGAATCACAATGTTAAGTAATTGGGTGACTGCAATGTTAATATTATTAATTGACGTGTTAATGCGGGTTGAATTGCAATGCTAAGTAATTGTTTAATTGCAATGTTAATGAGGATGCTTTGGTTGCAATGTTAATATTCGTTAAATGAATGTTCGTGACGATGTTTAGATCGCAAGGTTTTTATGGGCTTAATTGAATTGTTTATGATGATGTCGAATTGCAATATCAATATTGTTTAAATGGAAATGCTAATGATGATGTTTAAATTGCTATGCTATTATTTTGCAAGGTTATTATAAATGTGGTAATAATTGGCAGGAAGGGCAAGATAATATGGGAATTGTAAATGTTCGAGGGTTTACCATTATGTTATGATATCATTGCGCAATTATGACAATTAACAGAAAAACGCAATGCGCTTATGCTTCATGCTTGGCCCCGAACTAGTGCCTACTCACCTTATAACAACATAATGGGGGTTGAAATTATTGGTTTTTACCTTATGATAAGTCTTCATCGGTTAATGATAATTAATGTAGCAATTGGTCTTGATTGATGTCTTCGGGTCCCAATAGTGGTTGGTCGATTGAGTCCTCCTGACTTGCGTCTCCCGTATAGGTCATGATTGTCCCTGATTTTGTAGTACTTGGTGGTATTGTATTGCGTAGTATGTTCGTGTCGGGTGGGATATAGACACCTCTTGTAGCTTAGTATTTATGTCTGTGTGTAAATCCGGTGGAAGGAATCCAATGCCGTATCAAGAGTCTTGGGCTGTTTAAAGGCACAGTTCCACTCTTGCGACACACTCTGAGCCGTATCAGTAGTCTCGGGCTGTTTAAAGGCACAGTTCCACTACTGCGACTCTACTGTTGGATTCTTTCATTCTGTGACAGTACTGTACCTAACCCCTGGTGTCTTTTTCTGCTTACAGCTACTAGTTGCACGCCTTATGTCCAAGGGCGTTTATTTCTTGTTGTCACTGTGATATGTCGGGTCGTCTTGATTGTGTTCGTCTTACTTGCATCTTGTTGGATCGAGTGGTGACGTAGAGTCGAGGGGGTTGTTTCTTCTACACACGCGCACACACTTTAACAACCAAAAAAAAAAAAAAATTTGCACCTGTTGACAGAGTAGTTGTCCTTAAGTAGGAGGGTTGTTACAAATAGCACCTGTCTATGTCAATGCAGTAAAACAACATGTCATTAACCCATAACGCCTCATAATCAAAATCAAAAGTTGTAATAGCATAGTAATCCAGATCACTTCCGAGCAACTGTCCTCAAAGAATAAGTTCGCTCAGTGCGCCACAGCGGGATGTTACAGTTGTCGACAAGCATGTACGAGTAATATATATATAGATAAGTAATAGGAAGGTTTGCAACTCGGGTGGTTTAGTTTTTATAGGTTATTAATTCTAATCCCGTGACCTAGATGTTTTTTCAATCTTTCTCGAACTATATGCACTCTATATAACCCTATCACATAGTCTCTCTAGCAATAAATCAAATTGTCCGATCCCAAAAGTAGAGCCCTCTTCCGTCCGTTTGAAAAAAACACAACGGAAGCAAAATATTTAATAATAAATGTAACATTCAATATTAGAAATAGAGAAGGGCCCTGGAGTATGCAAACAATAACCAGCACTGTTGCTCAGAATGGATATACCAGCTTATATATCAGGATCCTCCCTTTGAAAAAAATAATAACGAAAGCAAAATATTTAATAATAAAAGTAATATTGAATATTAAAAATAGAGAAAAACTCTGGATTCTGTCAACAATAACGCATTCAATGTTGTGGTAGGTTGTATATATATTATTGGATATACCCAGAGTATATACCAAAATTATTTGTTAGAAAAAAAATAATTCAAGCAAAATATTTAATAATAAATGTAACATTCAATATTAGAAATAGAGAAAAACTCTGGATTGGGGAACAATAACCAACACTGCTGCTCAGCATTCAACGCTGTAACAGGTGGTATATACAACATTGGATATACTCACCTTATATATCATCATCAGTTTGAAAAAAAATATAAAACAAGATAAATATGTAATAATAAATATAGCATTCAATATTATAAATAGAAAAAACCTCTGAATTGGGTTAACAATAAACTATACTACTAAACAACATTCAATGTTGTTACAAATAATATATACACATTTGAATATACCCAACATATATACCAAAATCATCCAACCATGTATATATACCAACCACCTAAACAATACTGTGAAGCAAGCTGATTATTACTCACCTCTTGATTCAGCTTAATCTTCAACCTGGTCAAACTGTACATATTCATCGTTCATTTATAGTTTTTCCTTTTACTAAAACAATAACGTTAAGAATTATCTCTGTGTTCAGTCAAACCCACTAAAGAAAAATGGAATACAAGAACGAGACGTACAGAGACGAGACGCTTTATGCGTCTTTTCAAATACACGACCATCACAAAGAAAACAATTTGTTGGCTGTAATGATTCTCCCCAATCTTTCTTATGGCTTACCTGTAATTCTTTACTTTATCAGGATCCGAAGATGTCGTTGGATTTCATCCTCACAACTGAAGTCATGTTAGTGGATATGAAATTAATTATGTTAATGTGAGTATATTTATTGGAAATGGGTAAATTTAATATATTTTTAATTTTTAATGAGTTTTTGATAAACATGATTAAATGTGAATAGAATATTTTTCATTTTTACAATAAACAAAAGGTTTTATTTAATGTATCAATTTCCTTTCTTTTATAAAGGTTTAAGTTTATGCTTTTACTTTTTAACATTTACTTAATATGATTAACAAATTAGTATATTATCCAATTGATTATCACTTTCATATTATAGTGACTTTTTGTGCCATTCCATTTTATATTTATGGTCATATTGTTACTCAACCATATACTACTATTGTTGTTGCTCACAGTGATTAGACACATTGGAGCAGGAGCAGGAGCAAGAGAAGTGTTTACCATTTAGGTTTTTTGTTTTCTGCAATTTCGATTTGTGATTTAGGTTTTTATTATTGTTACTCTCAAGGGATTGGAGACATTGGATTTAGGTTTTTTATTTACTGTTTACAATTTTGATGTAGGTTGCTGTTGTTGTTACTGATCCTTAGACACATTGCAATAAATGAAGGACGATTTATTGTTTACGGTCTACAATTTTGATTTAGGTTGCTGGACGATTTATTGTTTACGGTTTACAATTTTGATTTAGGTTGCTATTGTTGTTACTAGCAAGGATTAGACACATTGCAATAAATGAAGGACGATTTATTGTTTACGATTTATAGAGGATTTACTGTTTACGAGTTGGGTTTTTGATTTACGGTTTACGGTTCATGTTCTGGGCTTTACAGTTTTACGATCTCAACTTTAAGCGATTTTGGTTTTTTATTTATTGTTTATGGTTCATGTTATGGGCTTTACAGTTTTACGATATCAACTTTAAATGCATGCATGCATTCATTCAACTTTGTATTACTGGGCAATTTAATTAATAGGACAAGTTTTTTTCCAGTTTATTATATAACTTTGTAGTGACCTTTTTTATTTACTATTTACAATTTTGATTTTTTGTTTAGATTGCTATTGTTGTTAGTGGCATGAATTGGACACATCTAAGCACCAGCAAGAGAAGAAGGACGATTTATTTACTGTTTACAATTTAGTTTTTTAATCTACTATCTACAATTTTGATTTCTAATTTAGGTGTATGATGTACAGTTTATGATTTATAGCCATGCACAATTCAGGTTTACCTATTACCAATTAATGAAGAAGGCAACTTTTTCTAAATCCACAATTTTCTTGGAGATAAAATGAAAAAGGCATCATTAATATGCATTTTTATTAAACATTTAAATACACCATTTTGATGCCCTTTATTAAATATGTTTTCCAGGAAATAAAAATAAATTGATTTCAGATTTATGATTTAACCCTTTTGCAACAACTTTCCATGTACCAAAATACTTGTATGAATGATCAATCCACAAAAGATATATTTTAAAGGAGATTGGTGTCATAGTAATACTTGGTTCTCAAGTTTCTCAATTTTGTGAGAAGGACAAAGTAAAGATATCGTTTATATGCAAATAACAACTCTACATTCGCAAAGAAAATTAAGGGTATTGTCTAGACTAATAAGGGAAAAGAACTCTATTATCATAATTTTGTATTCAACATTTTGAATCCCTAAACCTCTTAGATCAGACTCTATGTCGGGATTTGATGATAATGAATTCTTCCAATCATGGATTTGGATCCTATTATTCTGCGTTGGTTGCAACTAAAATAGACCAAGTTAGAATATGGATAGGAGTGCATTTAATAATCATTTCTTGTGTAAATGTATATAAATTCATGTAATCCCATAGAGGCATATACACAGAGTGAGAGGATATGAGAGAACTTGCAAATCTGTTGTAATCTCCATGATATGAATAATAAGACAACTGATACCAATGCTTGGAATCCGTGAAGTGAGATCTGTGGTGCAAGAAGGTGAATTGAGTAAGTGTCACAGGAGGAAATTGAGTAGAAAGTCATCGACACTCCCTAGGTAGTGTTAGAGACGCACCAACACTCTCACACTTATGAAATTGAAATTTTCATAAAGATCGCGCACCTCGTTCATGCATCACAGAGCATTGATTCTCCCCATCCACACTGAAGGAGCACTAGCGCTCCCCCATCCACACGAGCGTTCCCCCACCCATATTGAAGGAGCATCGATCTCCTTTAAAAACATTTGTATGATTTTTTCTTCTTGAAAAATTTAAGGTATGTTTTTTTTATGAAAGTGGAAAGGGCTCAAGTTAATTTAAAAAGGTGGACGATTTTAAAAAAGCGATTTCTATTTTTTTATTTTTTTAAATAAAAGGTGAGCTTGGTAAAAGGTTTTTTATTAAACTTTTTAAACCTTGTGAAACCATTATTCCTCCATTTTTTTCTTAAAGGGTCTTGGTTATTATAAGCTGTGATTTGGGCATTAAGATATTTTGTGCTAATGGCTAAGATGTAGAGTTCAAAGTTTGAAGTTGAAAAGTTCAGCGGTAAAAGAAACTTTGAGCTCTAGAAGATCAAGATGGGGGAAGTTATTGGTGCAACAAGGGTTGCAAAAAGCATTGGCAGGAAAGACAAAGAAACCAACGGCCATGATGAATGAGGAATGGGAAGATATGAATGAAAAATGTCTTAGTACCATTCGTTTATGTCTGACGGATGATTTTATGTTGTGCTTATGGAGCAAGTTGGAAAGTCTATATATGACAAAGTCCTTGAAGAGAAGAATCTACTTGAAGAGACAATTGTACAGTTTGCAGATGAAAGAAGGTACAAAAGTTGTTGACCATTTAAATACCTTCAATACCCTTATAGTTCAATTAACTAGTATGGAAGTTAAATTCAAAGATGAAGATAAGGCTATTACACTATTGTGTTCATTTTATGAGTCTTGGGATAATCTAGTTACCTCTATTAGCTTTAGCTCAATAGATGTTTTAGATTATGACTTTGTTGTGGGAGATTTGTTGGCTGAGGAGATGAGGAGAAAATCTAGTCAAGAAACCTCAACTTCAGAGGCAATGTTGGTCAGAGGTCGAACTAAAGAGCCTAATGAGAGACATTTTTCTCAATCTAAGTCAAGACACAGAAAGGGTAAAGCAAAATGCTGGTATTGTGGAAAAACATGAGATTCCAATAAAGATTGCTGGAAAAGAATGAAATCTAAGGAAAACTCTACAAAGGAAGCAAATTTGGCTGTAACAAATTTGGGTATGACTGATCAAGTTTTATCTGTTTCCAGTAATTTAAAATATCAAGAAGAATGGCAGTTGGATTCAGGTGCCTCCCACCACATGTGCTCACATAGAAATTGGTTCATTTCTTACCAATGTATTGATGAGGGTGTATTGTTTATGGGAAATGGTATTCCTTGTAAAACTATTGGGGTTGGCAGTATTAGAATCATGATGTTCGATGGTATTGTTAGGGAATTAATGAATGTTAGATATGTGCCTGAGCTTAAATCAAATTTGATTTCATTGGGAGTGTTGGATTCTTGTGGATATAAGTATACAAGTCAAGGTGGAGCACTCACATTGTTGAAAGGTAGTTTAGTAGTGATGAAGGAAACAAAGGTTGATAACCTTTATAATTTGGAAGGGAGTATTGAAGTGGCATATGAAGTGGCATATTTATCTTCTTCTTTATGGCAGAATCATCAAGGTCATAAGAGAAATAAAGAATTGTAGGTACCGGTAAGAGGTAAGTCATTTCTAGACTTAAAATCTTTGTTTCTGAATTCCTGCTTGTTTTATATCTCTGCAAGTTATGATGGTGGTAGAAAGGGATGTTGTGTGTGGGATCTTACTTCTCACAAGGTCATCATTGACAGAGATATAGTATGTATGGAACAACCAAAGCGGTCGATTCAAGATCGTAGAGGTAAATTTGTTTGAATGCTAGATAATTCATTGTATGCCCTATTGGTACTAGGCAAATATACAAGAGGTTTCTATCCTTCAGAGTGAGTCAAAATTTTTCAAAGGGTAGGAATGACTATACAGTTTATAGTACATTCACAATATTGATGTTATTTGATTATGATATGCTCGATGCAAAACGAAGCGTGGATAAAATTAGTAAGAAAATGACTCAGGTGGACAGGACAATTCATATGAGGGATCAAGAAGCAACAAAATTAATTATGGGCATGGAAGTACACAAAGATGGTAATGGTAAGTTGTGGTTGGAGTTCAGTATGAACATTGTAAAACCAGTTTTTATCCCTCTTGCTTTCCATTATATGTTTTCTTCAAGCACAGGTCTTGTCTATAAAGAAAAAAGGGTTATGTCTCGTGTAAGCTCGGTAGGAGGTATGTTGTATGTGATGAAATGGTTAATAACATATGTTTCACATGCTAATGATGTTGTCAAATACGTGACAGATTCAGATGTTGTAGTGAAATGGGTGCTTCAATGTTTGCGAAGCACATATGTCACCTATAATGGTTACACTGAGATGGTCTGTGATAATTGTAATGTATATTTTACATGTGTCTTGGATAGAAGTAAATCTATCACTAAATATGTCTCACAACACAGTTGCGGAATACATGTTAGAGGTGGAGTGACCCCTCAAGAAATCCAAACTTGTGCAAGTCACACAGGCGAGATCATGAAACCAGTTTTATTAGAGAAGCCGCAGTGGTTCTTAGCTTCTCTTGGCTTGTAGAAAAGGTGATGAATAAAAGGAAGGATCAAGGTATCAGGTTAATTGTTGTCAAGGTGGAGATTGTTGGGATTTGGTGACAATGAATTCCTCCAATGATGGATTTGGATCATATTATTCTGCATTGGTTGCAACTAAAATAGACCAAGTTAGAATATGGATAGGAGTGCATTTAATAATCAGTTTGTTGTGTAAATGTATATAAATTCATGTAAGCCCATAGAGACAGATACGAAAGAGTGAGAGGATATGAAAGAACTTGAAATTCTCCTATAATCTCCAAGATCTGAATAATAAGAGAAGTGATACCAATGTTTGGTGGATGTAGCCCAACGTTTGAGTGAAACACGTGAAATATCTGTGTTTCTTATCTGTGTGATTGTTAATTATCATATGTGATGTCTTTAATTAATATGTTATCTGTATATATATAGAATTATGTTTAAATATACAATCATATATTAATTTTTTTAAATGATATTTTTAACTAATATGTTCTTTATATATACACACACACACACACACACACACAC